>PVKC010014962.1:0-21804 GCA_004027635.1 Crocidura indochinensis | reverse complement strand
TGCGCTCGGCCCTTCCCAACCTCTTTGCCGCTGAGCTGCTACACCGAGGAAACCCTGAGCCACTAAAGATCAAAGCGTCTCCGGGGACCAACTTCCGCCTCTTCCACCGAGCTGCTAAGACCAAGACACCACTAAGACCAAGGAAAATGCAGAGACCAGCTTCCTTGAGCATCCAGAGTCCTTAAAAAAACAACAACAACAACAGCAGCAGCCATGCGTTCAGCCTTCCCTCTGCCTATGGGTGACTATCCTTCCACTGTAACCTTACCTTACTCTCTTTCTTTGTATCTTTGTTCTCATAACTAAAAAAAAAAAAAAAAAAACACGGGGACTCTTGGGGGGGGGGGAGCGGTCTTATGGTGGCCTCGTGGAAAAATAAAGATGGATAAAAGCCTAAAAAAAAAAATTGCTCCTTGCAGGCTCGGGGGATCATATGGGATGCCAGGATTCTAACCACCAATACTCTGCATGCAAGGCAAATGCCTTACCTCCATGTTATCTCTCCAGTCCCAAATAATACTCTCTTAAAGTAACTTACTTTGAGAAAAAAAGTACGGGGCCCGGGAGATAGCATGGAGGTCATCAGTTCAAATCCTGGTGCCCCATATGGTCCCCCGTGCCTGCCAGGAGCAATTTCTGAGCATAGAGCCAGGAGTAACCCCTGAGCACTGCTGGGTGTGACCCAAAAACAAAACAAACAAAAAAAAAGTACAATGTCCCTTGGGGAGGGGGAACTATTTAAACTGCACTTCTGGACCAGAGCTATTATAGAGCAGGTAGTTCACTTGCTTTCAATGCAACTGACCTAGGTTTGATCTGTGACATCCCATATGGTTTCTCTGAGCACCTCTGGGTGTGGTCCAAAAAATGAAAAATAAAGATGTACTTCTTCAAGTTAAAAAAAAAAAAAAAAAGAAATAGCTCCTGGCAGGCACGGGGACCATATGGGACACCGGGATTCAAACCAACCACCTTTGGTCCTGGATCGGCTGCTTGCAAGGCAAGCGCCACTGTGCTATCTCTCCGGACCCTAAAAGAATCTTTACTGAATAAAAATATTTTTATTTTTCAATGTAATAAATATTTCCTTGTTATTTTACACTTACATTTAAACAGCAACTCTTTAAGGGACAGAGCAATAGTTTAGGGGGCAGAAAATTTGCCTTGCATATTTTTACTTGAGGAGTGTCTCTCAGCAGCAATTGAAAGACAAGATGGATTTGAGGATTGCACCTGCTCTTCCTCTTCCTAACCCAGATTTAACTCCCAGAATTCTATATAGTTCCTCAAACACACCAGGGATTATTTCTGAGAGCAGACCTGGGAGTAATCCCTGAGAATCACTGTGTGTAGCCCATACCCAGAAAGTTAAATGTAAATAAATAAATATAACCCTTGCTGATTTCTAGTTTTTCCCACATAGAGTAGATCTTTAACGTTTTTACTCACTGGGAGAATTAAAGACAACAAATTCTAGAGAGTCTGAATTATCCTCTTCTCCAAATTCTGGTTTCCAACGTCCAGTTAAGAACCACTTAGTCTCACCACTATCTAAAATGTGCCCAAGATTAAAACTCACTGTTGAATCTCAAAACATACCTGTTCTGGGGCCGGGCGGAGGCGCTGGAGATAAGGTACCTGCACTAACCTAGGTCGGACCTCGGTTCGATCCCCGGTTCCCCATATGGTCCCCCGTGCCTGCCAGGAGCGACTTCTGAGCGAATAGCCAGGAGTAACCCCTGAGCATCACCGGGAGTGGCCCAAAAACCAAAAAAAAAAAAAAAAAACCAAAACATATCTGTTCTAAGGGGTCAGGTACCCCCAGGTATATCAGTGATGTGGGAGGGTGGGGAGAGTGATATGTGGTAATTATATAACCAAAGCACAGGCTCAGCAATACTGAAAACATGAGATTTTAAGCTACAAACAGTGAACTTTGAAATGTGCCTCTCAAGGTGGGAGAGGGGTTATGAGGGGATGAGTGGGAAGGAATATAAAATCACTGATGGAGTGAAGTGGATTGTAGATTAAAAATATATTATATAAAGCATAAAATCCACATGTTGGATGAGGCCTCCCCAAGTACCGTGTTTCTAACCCACTCAGGTGAATGGGTCTGATGAAGAAGGGTAGTAGCGAAGAAATCATTCACAGTCAGTAAAAGTTTCATCTGAGTCAGCTCGCTTTTATTCCATGGCTCTAACTGCCATATGCTTTTCCTCATATGTGCTTCTTTGCTAAGCTTTCTTTGCCAACCTCTCCCTGGCCTCTCTCCTAAGCCATGTCTTTCTTCCTCTCCTTTTGCAGCTTCTCTTCACCTCCCCACAGGCAGCCTGCTCCATCCCAGAAGTGGCAGGATCTGATCATCCAGGTGTTTACATATCAAAAGATGAGCTTAGGTAAACAGGAAGTTGGATAAAAGGATAGAGTGGATACTGGTGTTGAAATTATCACCACCATGTAGATAGACATGAGGTGCTATTCAAATCTATCTTACTTATCTATAAAACAACACAATGTAGGTGTATTAAAATATTCAAAATGGGCCAGAGAGCTAGCTCTATTGTATGTAGCATGCACACATGTGTGTGTGTTGTGTGTGTTGTGTGTGTGTGTGTGTGTGTGTGTGTGTGTGTGCAGGAAGAGGTCTCTCAATTGCTGCTGAGAGAAACTCCTCAAGTAAAAAGTAGTTACTGAGCACAGTCAAGTGTAGCTCTCCTCCAGTAATAATAATGTAAAGATATTTACAATATTTACAATAATGTAAAGATATTTATATTTAGAATCCTAAAATAGGAAATAAAGAAATCAGCATAGATAGTCTTTAGTCTTTCTCCTTTGGCACTTTGAAAGACTCCTGACCTTGTCTAGTTTCTGATAGTCCCAGCTGTTGCATGTCCCTATGGCAGGTTAGTGCCCATGTATGCCTTTATCATAATATGACATTTTCACTATTTTTTCATATTATCTTCCCTACATGTGTGTCTGTTTCTATATAAAAATGTTCCATTTTATAAATGACATCCTGTAGATCCATCTGAATTGGTACATATTTCATTTTCTACATAGTTGAACTTAATTTGTGTATATAATATAGTATGCAAACAATTAAAAATAAGTTTACAGTAGAAATCATGATCTTATTTATGTAATATATAGAAAAACAGATATGAGCTCATTTGGACTATAAGACAACATAAAAGTTTCCAGAATGAAAGTTAGAGAGATTTGGATAAAAGAGACGATTATGTGTTAAAGGATAGAACTGGGTTTTAATGGTGAACTTAATAAAGTGTATGCACAGTGATCTTCAGTGGCATACATCTGGATCTTATAAAATATTATAATGTAATTATTCTTGAATAAAATATGGTAAGAGAAAAACTATATGACAGCTATTGTATTCATAAAAGCTTAGGACATATGTTATATAGGATTAACTCTGGAGCCAATGGGGTGAAGCAACCATCTGTGGGATTTTGACTTAACATCTCTAAATCAGAATTCCACCCAGGCAGAACGATAATCTTGCTCAGTACAAGAGGAACCGCAGGTTCAGACATTTGGTGTATGTGTTTGGCTGAGGATTATGCCTGATATTGTTATTCTAAGAGTCATATTATAACTTCATTATCTCTGTAAAGATAAACTTCAATAAGGTCATATTGTGATATATTTGGCACTATAACTCTAATATCTCTTTTGGAGAAAACATAACTTACATTAAACTATTTACAGGGCAAATTTTAACCTCTTGACTTTGTCTATGCAGCTTTGCTGAGTTACCTGATTTAGTTGGTTGTATTATTTCTCACAGATAATCATTCTACCTGAATCTTCTCTTCCTGCTATTTACTGGGGGTGATCATGTTGTTATCTTACTGTCATAAAATCAATAGTCTTATATTCAATGTTTATTTTCTTCTTTTTTTTCCTTTATTTAAACATCTTGATTACAAATATGATTGTGATTAAGTTTATTTTCTTCTAAATCATTAAGCATCTCTAGGAGTCCCTGCACAGGGAAAAATAAAGGTTAGTACAGAATATGGGTGCAAAATACAAGATGATACAGTTATACTAACAGAAGTCAACAAAACTAGGTGGAATGAAGTGTTGTGTGCATG
Source organism: Crocidura indochinensis (assembly GCA_004027635.1). NCBI lineage: Eukaryota > Metazoa > Chordata > Mammalia > Eulipotyphla > Soricidae > Crocidura > Crocidura indochinensis. The sequence goes on along the minus strand of PVKC010014962.1, from coordinate 17,677 downwards.
TGTGTGTAAGGCTAGACGATATATACATGAGATAATTGAATAGCACAAGAATAATGGAAAAAGAAATCACACAATTCTATGTTATATGATTGTAAGAAAAGATGAAGTCATGAAATTCGACATTGTGTGAATAGAATTAGAGGATACTATGTTTGATAAATTCAACGAGAAGGAGTGGAACAAAGAATGAGCTCTCTTACATGTGGGATGTAAAGAAATTGTAAGAGCCCAGCAAATGGCCAACGACAACAGAATCTGAGAACTTTTCTACAGAACTGAGCTTACAAGAATAGGGTGAGAAGGACAGAATGGGCTAGACAGAGGAAACTCCTAAGACGATCGAGAGAGAGAGAGAGAGAGAGAGAGAGAGAGAGAGAGAGAGAGAGAGAGAGAGAAGCAGACACTGATGGAAGTTGTGTTGGACTGTTGTATGCATAAAATACTACCATGAACAGTACTGTCAATAGTGGCGCCTTTAAAAAGAATAGTAATGGTGGTAACTAAAGCTTAAAAAATCAAAGTAAAAAGTACTGTGGGGTACAAAGTATGCTACAAAATAATATTTTTATCATACTGTCTGCAGACTAGCTGACTGCAGGAACATCTTGTTCCTTGTACCCAAAACATCTTGCTACTTCAGGAGAGGGAACAGTGTGTGTTGCAAAATTGTTACAATACCACCTACAAACAACACATACACCCCTCTATTCTATGTTATGTTATCTCTGCCCTGACATTCTGTTCTCTTCAGTCTCACCCACTGTCTTCTCATAGTTTACTCCAAAAATCTGTTTCTTAATGCCTTTAGTACTTAAGTCTTTTATCAATTCTTTTAACCCCAAGAAACTGACCAGACCCTCTGCCCATTGCAAATTTGAACGAACAAAAAGACATGAGTAAGTACCTTGATATTAGGATAATATCAAGTTGCTTTTATAACATATAGTTGCTTTTATGTATTTTGTGAAGGACCACACCCCACTGTACTCAGATCCTATGTGTGTCTGTGTTCAGACTTCACCCGTGGCAGTGTTTGAGGGACGATCATGGGTTCTGGGTATTGAATCCAGGGCAATTTCATGAGAGGAGAGTGCCTTACAACTGGACAATCATATTATGGTTGTTATTGTGTGTGCTTGATTAATTTTGTTCGAAGCTTCTTTTGCTGCCTGACTACCTGAGAAGCAATAGAACCAGTTTCCATCAGATTCAGAGATGCCTCAGCATTTTCACATGTGCAAGATAAGCTAATGAAAAGGCAGGAGTGCAACTCAAAAGAAAAAATAAGAGACTTAACAAAAAACCTCAAGAATAGTTAAATCAGTCTTTAGGAAAAAGAAATTGGGAGGTATCACTTTCCTCAATTCAACTGTACAATATAGTACAATTCACTGTACTACAAAGCAGTAGTTATGAAAACAGCAAGGATTAAAATAAAGACACACTCAGATCAACAGAATATTGAATATCTACTTGAATATTCTGAGACTGACCCTTAGGTATATTTAATTAAACTTTGTTAAAGAGAAAAGAAATACAAAGTGAAGCAAGGAAAGGTTCTTTAAAAAGTGGTATTGGGAAAAGTTGTCAGCTACATGCAAAAACATGAACTCAGACCTCTTTTTAATACTAAGCATAAAGTCAACTCAAAATAAATTAAAGACTTTGCTATCAGACCTGAAACCATAAGATGCATAAAGGAAGATGTAGGCAGAACACTCCATGATATTGAAGCTGAAGGCATAAAGAATCCACTTGCAAGTGGAAGAAAAAATAAACAAATGGAACTACACTAAACTAAGAAGAAGCCTAAGCAACTCAAAGGAAACAGTGAATAGAATACAAACACAACATACAGAATGGGAAAAACTATTCACACAATATCCATCTGATAAGGGATTAATATCTAAAATATATAAGGCATTGGTAGAGCTTAGGAAGAAAAAGCATCTAATCTAATCCAAAAATGACAAGAAGAAATAAACAGACACTTCCTCAAAGAAGAAATACAGATGGCCAAAAAGCACATGAAAAAATAATCTACATCATTAATCATCAGGGAGATGCAAATTAAAACAACAATGAAGTATTATCTCACACACAGAGACTGGCTCACATCACAAAGAACAAGAATCACAGATACAGGGAGAAAGGGACTCTCATTCACTGCTGATGGGATGTAGACTATTCCAGCCCTTTTGGAAAACAATATAATAAATAATAAATATAAATAAAAATAATAAAAATAAAATATATTAAAAATATAATTAATTTGAATATAAACATAAAACAATATAATAAAAACAATATTAAAAACCTAGAAATTAAGATTCCATTTATTTCAGCAATTCAGAAATATATTCCTAGGAATATACTCTAGGAACCAAAACACATAATGCAGAAAAGTCTTTTGTATTTCTATGTTCATTACAGCACTAATCACAATAGTCAAAATCTGGAAACAACTCAAGTGTCTGAGAATAAATGAGTTGCTAAAGAAACTGTGATACATGTAGATAATGGAATACTATGTATCTGTTAGGAATAATGAAGTGATAAAATTTACTTATACTTGGATGGGTATGGAGAGTTTTATGCTCAGCAAAATAAGTCAGATGAAGATGGACAGATATAGAATAATCATATTTATTAGTGATATATAAATATATATAAAATATGTATAACAATATCTAGAGACAATAGAAAAAATGGCCTGGAGGACCATTACATGATAGAAAGCTTGCCACAAATCGCAGAAGAGTGCAGTAAGGGCAGAGAATGGACCCCCGTGACAATAGTAAATGGAAATGATCACTCTGGACAAAAACTAGATGCTGAAAGGAGATGTAAAGTGATACGCATGATACTCCTTCATCAACAATATTGCAAACCACATAGAAAGGGATACAAAAGAAGGGAGAAAGATAGAAAGAGTGAGAAAAAAAAGAAGAAAAATGTTTGCTCCAGTGGCAGGCAGAGGGGAGGAAGGAGGAAGACCTGAGACATTGGTGACAGAAAATATGCACTGGTGAAGGTTGTTTTATAATATATGACTGAAACTCAATCATGAAGTACTTTTTAATTGTGGAGGGAAAAAAACAACTGTATTATGAACAAGCTTGCAACCACAGTATTTAAATAAAGTAATTTAAAATTTTTAATTTAATTTTAAAAGGGTACTTAAAATATCTCAACTTTTGTTTCTCTTTCTTGCTTTTATATTTGAAGGTTTAAGTTTATTTGAAGAGAAAAGTAATATAAAAACAAAAGTGTATACAAGTGCAATTAATGTTAGCCAGGAGAAAATGGAAATCAGAATGAGCTAAGAAGTTGACTACCAGTTAAGACATTAGATATGCCATGTTTTTAAAATTCCATTTCTTTTTTTTAATTTTTTATGAATTACAAGTCCTTTACAATTATATTAGTATTTCAGGCATATAGTGACAATGAATTATTGTCATTCCCACTATCAATGTTGAGCTCCCTCCACCAGAGTTCCCAGCATACATCCCATACCTCAACTCTTAGCCCTGGGACTACCAGAGTAAGTGATCCATTTTGTGTTTAACTATTTATAGTTTGTGTCTCCTGATCTATTGTTCCTGATTTTGGCTTGGGTATGTAGTTTTGACCATCTTTGTTTTCCACCCAATGCATCTGATACCAGTTGGGCCCTGGGCCTCATCCTCTTAAAAATTCCATTTCTATCTATGTAATTGAGGTATTAAGGTATTGAGGTATTAAGGAAATTTGAAACCACTGGGAAATGCTTTGGCCTTTTAAAAAAAGTTTGAAATATAGCCTACTTTTAAATATTTTATTATGATATCATGATTTACCAAGTTGTTTATAATATTTCATATAAGGTGTTCAAACACCAATCCTACAACCAGTATGATTTTCCCTTTACCGGGGTCCCCAATTTCCCACTCACCACTCTAACCTGACCTCTTGCAGATATAAACAAATTTGCTTTATATTTTTTACAGTACAAAGGCAAATAGAATAATCAAAACTTAAGTCAACAAGGGTCAATTTGAAATAATGGTTATATCTCTCTACAATGTTACTAAAGTAAGTGTGTAAGGATTTGCTGGGCTGTGATTGGTGCTTTCTGTGGTTGAGCTTTCTGTGTTACTGTTTAGGCTAAATAAGCTTGGTAGATTTCTTTAAGAATATAGTCTCTTGGGCCTGAACATTGGCGCAGAGGTGAGGTGTTTTGCCTTGCACGCATCTAGCTTGTCTGACATAGGACAGACAGCAGTTTGATCCCCCAGCATCCCATATGGTCCCCCAAGTCAGAAGTGATTTCTGAGCACATAGCCAGGAGTAACCCCTGAGCATCACCGAGTGTGTCCCCAAAACAAAAACAAACAAACAAAAACAAACCAGAATATATCCTCTTTAGATCCAGGACAGAACTAAATATCAAAGTAAGAATTGACAATAACTAAATCATGAGACTCAGATTTTAACAACCAACACTTAAAATGAGTCTGTTATGCTGACAGGCTGGGGGATAAGGTGTAGTGTCATGGGATGCACTCTAGAAATATATGGTGTAGAGAGGTTGACACTGGTAGTGGTATTAGTCTTCAAACATTGTATGTCTGAAACCCAAATGAAGAACTTTGTGAATCACAATGGTTTTAATAAGGTAAAAAATTTTTTTTTGTTTTTTCGAACCACACCCATTTGATGCTCAGGGGTTACTCCTGGCTAAGCGCTCAGAAATTGCCCCTGGCTTGGGGGGACCATATGGGACTCTGGGGGATCGAACTGCAGTCCTGATCCTTGGCTAACGCTTGCAAGGCAGACACTTTACCTCTAGCGCCACCTCGCTGGCCCCAATAAGATAAAAAATTTAATAGCAAAAAAAGAAGATAGCCTCCTTAGTAATTTATTTTCTTTCATTTTGTTTGTTTTCATGACTAGAGACATTATGTTCCTAGTAATATATTTAATATCTAAGGCATATAAAAGAACTATTTGGGTAAACATAAAACTAAAATTATCACACTGTTCATCTGTACTGAAAAATACTATAAATCTTAGACACAATTTTTCCTTAATGTATTAAATTAATCTTTTAAATAATCTTTTGGTACATTTTATAAACTAAAAAAGTATACAGAAATGTTTTATAGAGTTTTCTTTTTGCTTAGAATCTTTAGAAACATTTCTCATTTTAAAAATAAGTTTTTACAAACAGAATCTAATAAGAACAAATCACATGAAAACATATGTAACAGATTTAAATACTTACACTACAGAAAATTATTTAAAAATAGCTATACTAGGGGCCGGAGAGATAGCACAGTGGTAGGGCCTTTGCCTTGTGTGCAATTAATCCAGGACAAACGGTGATTCAAATCTGAACTTCCCATACGGTCCCCTGTGCCTGCAAGGATTGACTTCTGAGTGCAGAGCCAAGAGTAACCCAAGAGTAAGCGCTGTCGAGTGTGACCCAAAGACCAAATTAATTAATTAATTAATTAATTAAAAGTAGTTATACTAACAAAGATTACTGTTGCTATTATTATAATATGTTTACTTGCATATTTAAAAAATATAACTTTTAAAAATAAAATTCTTTATTTTAAACAGTTTGGTTTATAGATACTCATGATACAGTTATTTCTGGCATCCAACACCAATTTTACCACTAGTGTAACCTAAGGGTAATGTTACCACTAGTGTAATGTTGCCACTAGTGTAACATTTCTTCCTTCATTGTATCCAGTTTCTCTACCTCCTATACACCTCCTCCTTGGCATATATGAATAATTTACTTAATATCACTTGGTACAAACCAATGATAATTGAATTATCAAAAATAACCTATATTGAGGCCCAGAGAGATAGCACTGTGGCTTTTACCTTGCAAGCAGGGATCCAGGACCAAAGGTGGTTGGTTCAAATCCCGGTGTTCCATATGGTCCCCTGTGCCTGCCAGGAGCTATTTCTGAGCAGACAGCCAGGAGTAACCCCTGAGCATCGCGGGGTGTGGCCCAAAAACCAAAAAAAAAAAAAAAAAGAAAAAGAAAAAGAAAAAGAAAAAGAAAAAAAAACCTATATTAAAATAAATTTTGTGAAAATTGTTATGTGTTGCAATAATATCATTATGCCATTGTCTGATGGTTTACTCAGCTATTTATTGCTCTTCTATTGTTGATTTTGTTTGTTGAACTTATATGACTTCTATGATGATATCACACCTAAGTTGGTGTATTCCTACTGATATGTCAAGAATTAAAATTATGGAAGTGATGCACAGTCAAGTATGCAGCAACTCAGTCCAGGATTTCAAGGAACTATGGCACTTGTCTTATGAGCTCATATGGCAGCATCATGGATCCTGAGAGTGACTGCCAAGAGTTTGGGAAGCACAGAGGTGGAGGTGGGAAGTTGCCCACCAGCACCTCCATACTGGCTCTCCCAGAACCTCATACTTTCAGAAGTTTCAGCAGCTATAGCCATGATCCAGAGCTGACAAGCATGTCAGCCAGTGTCATCGATTCATCTAATTCTTGACAAAAGCAAATTAAGCAAAAACTTGTGGATATACTGGCCTTGCAGCAGATTGCACTGGGGCCCATCAGGAGGGGTAGGACAAGTACCTCATCTTACAGATGAGTCTGGATACACACACAGACTCATCTTACAAAGCTCTCATACCTATGGACCAGCTTCACCACTTTTCTACTAATTATAGAGACTCCTAGCCTCCAAAAACTCCAGAAATGCCAAGTTTGTGGCTGATATTTACAGAGACTATTTAGAGCCTTGGAAGGCTACCTCCCTGCTCATGCCTCTGTACTTTCAGAAGTCCCAGTAGCCATGTTCATGAACCACAGCTGTTATCCTATGATCTCATTAGCCCAGTACCACATATCCTCAAAGTCCTGGACCAAGTGCCTGCTTACATGGACGCATTACGCTTCCATAAATTCAAAACTTACTTTCCAGAACTACAAATTTTTAATACTCACTTCCCATTAGAAATAAAGTTATCAGAGAAGCCACATAAGCTCAACAAACAAAATTTACAACAGAATACTCAATTAGCAATAAACAGCTGAGCAAACCTTCAGGCAGTGACATAATAACCCCATTGTGATATATAATGATTTTCTTTTTTCTTTTCTTTTTTTTTTTTTTTGGTTTTTGGGCAACACCCGGTGACGCTCAGGGGTTACTCCTGGCTATTCTCTCAGAAGTCGCTCCTGGCAGGCACGGGGGATCATATGGGGAACCGGGGAATCTAACAGCAGTCGTCCTAGGTTAGCGCAGGCACCTTATCTCCAGCGCCACCGCCCGGCCCCCCAAAATGATTTTCACAAATTTTCTTTTAAGAAGTTTTTATATAATTCCATTTATATAATTCCATTACCATTTTGTTGTACCAAGCAAGATTAAGCAAATTAGTCATACTCACCAATGAGGAGGCTTCAGGAAAGTTGGTCAACCAGTGACAAGGGTAGAGGAAATGTTACACTGGCAGTAGGATTGGTGTTGGAATACTGAATACCAGAGATAAATATATTATAAATAACTCTGTAAAGCACAGCGCTAACATTAAAAACCTTTTTTATGGCATATCTGGAGTTTTGGGAGATTAGGGTATGTGCAGAGATTAGTGGAAAAGTGATGAATCTGGGCCGTTGGTAAAACAGTAATCGTAGGGTATGTGGGCAGGTGCTGAGGCTTCAGTAGGGCTGGGGACTTGGCCTTGTTCTGACAAGGAACCCCAGTGTGATCAGCTGCAAGATGTTGAGTTTTTGAGGCTTGGTTTGCCTCTCTATGGTATTGGTTAATGTCATGATGGGAGTGACACAAAACCATGTATTTTTTAATTTAAAAATATTTATTTAAAAAAGTAATTTCTACGATTTTAGTTATTACTATGCATTATTTTTGAACATTTTTGTAGAAAATTATGCATAGAAAAAAGTGTATAAAACAATTGTGTGACTAACAAATAAACAAAAAACAATTCAGAAATAAACTTCACCATGTTTGAACATTTTGGGATTACAAAACTCAGAATCCTTATTCCTACATGACTGTTCCTTTTCAAGAAATTTGTATTTACTGTTTTATTACAAATTTGATTGAGGACAAAAGAAATTTTATTTCAGTGTAAGTATTCCATTCCCTGAGACTGTTTCTTCTCTTATTGTAAATTCTTGAATTATTTTGCTTTTAGACATCAGTGCTTTGAACTTGGTTTCTGAGAATCTCCTCTTGTGAGATAAATATGATCATTGTGCTGCCAAAATCACATTTCCAAGTCTAAGAGATAAAGTCAAGAAGTTGGCATGAAATAAAATCACCAAAGTAACCTGCAGTATTTCTGAGGCAGATAAAACATGAGACCTGCTGATATCTCCAAAGTATTACATATTATATGCATTCATGGGTTAGGACACATGTGCCTCTTCCACAAGCATTTTGGTATTTTATTGTGTAACATACAAAATATGTAGTTTTTCTTCTAATTAAGCTGAAATTGTAAATTAACAACCGGAGGAAAAATTGGTAGCCCAAATTTGTTCATCTACTATTAATGTTAATTTAGAAGATGTTGACATTAAACTCTAAACCTGAATTGAATAGCCTATTTAGGACCCAGAAAGCTAAGACAATTTAAATACATAAACATCCTCTTCCTCTTATTTCTGCCTGCCTGTTTTATATCTAATTGTCCAGATTACACAGGTTTCCAATTGCTCAAACAATACAACAAAAGGAAAATATATCTCATCTTATAGAACTCATGCTAGCCTCTGGAAGACTTAATTTTCAGGATCACATGATCCCTGAATAACTGTAGTTCTGAGGGCTATGATGAAAATATAGTTGGAATACCAAGAGTTCAAAGATTTTCCCCTCAACCATGCCATAGTAATAGATTTTTATCTACATAGAAATCCCCAAGTGATAGCATTTTGAAATAAAGTCTATAAAACCAACTTTACATGGAATCATGCATTTCTATTTAGTCTTTCTTTTACTTTATGCAATACCCTTGGCTCTCTTCCCTCTCCTGAAATCATTTTCTGTGAGGAAAAGTGATGTACCTATAAAAACTCTGAGCAGGCCTTAGGACTGTTTTTTTGTTTGTTTTGGGTTTTGTTGTTGTTGTTGTTTTTTCTTCAGAAAAAAAAACTATTCCTAACTCCAGCCCAAGTTCCACGACTTATTAAGAAATCAGGGATCGGGGCCGGCAAGGTGGCGCTAGAGGTAAGGTGTCTGCCTTGCAAGCGCTAGCCAAGAAAAGATTGCGACCGTGGTTCAGTCCCCTGGGTCCCATATGGTCCCCCCAAGCCAGGCACAGTTTCTGAGCGTTTAGCCTGGTGTAACCCCTGAGCATCAACAGGTGTAGCCCCAAAAACCAAAAAACAAAAAACAAACAAACAAACAAACAAAAAAGAAATCAGGGATTAATCTCCATGCCATTTGAGTTAAATGGTACAATCTGCTGATTACCTAGTGGAACTAGTGGGTTGCAACTGTCCACTCCATGAGGTTCTTGTGGTAGATTTTCTCAATTCTTCCCTGAGCACTTCCCTGAGTACCTGGAGTAGCTAAAAAGAAAAGTGATAGACACATATCAACTACTTCTCTTCTCGTCACTTCACCTGCAATTTGTCTATTCCCCAACACTCCAAGTACTCTGAAGAGTGAGCAGAGTGGATATCATACATAGTGGACTAATGTAACAATTTAGGAGACCTGAGCAAGTCTGCTTAATCTTTATTATTCTAAAGAGTCTTTATTATACATAAACATTAGAATGAAAGGTTTAGTTGCATATTTAAAAGTCATACAAATATACACTCCACTATTCAATATTTGCAATTAGTTACAAAAAGGAGACTATCTTCATTCTTATGTTCCTTACATAAATATCCTAGAAGATAAATTGTGGAGTGAAAGGACAGTGTATGTATCACTCACAAGATGAGAAGACGCAGGAGAAATTCATAAAGAATCACTTCCCAATAGTTTTCTAAATAAATGAATAGTTCTACTAGTCTGACATGCCTTGTTTGAATAAGTCTAAACAGTCTACTCAGCTTTATCCCCAAAATACTAATATAATTTTTTAATATTTTTTTACATAAAGAAATGTCTTAGAATTTGATTACTTTCTTTTAGTCAATTTTTGAAATGGTTATGGAAGAGAAGGGGAAATTAAACTCAAATTCAGGTCTTATCACTATCCATATGCCACTATGTTAGTTTTATTTTATTAATCCCATCCTTAAATATTCTCATATTTCACATATATGTTTATATTTCTGATCAAATTCTATATGTACAATTAAATGTTTCACTACTATAAAGTTTTCTTTAATTTTGTTTAAACTGAGAAAGGCCCTTTACCCATATCATAAAATTAGAAGTGAGAAAATATGTGAACTCAAGGCAATGAGAACAGCAGCTGTCAGGCTAGACTCAGCATACACCTAAGCATTTAGTCAGAACTTGGCAAGCCATTCAAAGTACTGCCCCCGGGTAGATCTAGAAGCTTCTAAGATGGATTCAATACAATGGAATAAATGGAGTAATGGTCTATGTAAAAAAAAATAAATAAAAGCCAAATGTCTGTGTGATAATGGAAACTCAGAACCAGAGTTATATGATACTCTAATTTGTCAGTGTTTCGGTATATTAAAGATTTTACGACTATCTAGAGAATAAAGTTTGAGCCACCACATTGGTCTTTAAAAGTTATATAGTTCTGAATAGCATCATAATTTAAATATATTATTTGTCAAAGTGGAAAAATTTACTAAACCGTATTTTAACAGCTATATTTTAAAACACTTTTATCTTTTGCTTCGGCCTTGCAGAGAGAAAAATCATTATTCATGAGAAAGCAATATGTGAGAAACCAACATTAAAACATCACATTTATAAAGATAGATAAAGCTATGAAATAATCTGCATTATTGCTGCCTGGTACCTTTTAAAATCCCATACTAGCTCAAAACAAGTAGAAAAATTCTTTAGTAATGTCTGAGCCATATTCCTAAATATATAAACTTTTCTTGAAACTCAAATAATACAATGTGCATGAAAATGCAACCTGTTTATTTTTTCTTTTTAAAACTTAAATGATACAATATGGTTTATCTGAAAAACAATTGTTGACTAAGATGCTTTAAAGATATTAACTTACATTTTATATATGCTTTAAATTGCTTTAATGATATTAATTTACACATGAATAATAAAAGTTTTCTCTTTCTTCCTTCTCTCTGCATGGGAAATTAGAAGCAAAATTATTTTTAAATGTTTAAATTCTGCAATTTCAAAAGTAGTCATAAAACAATTTTAACATCACTAGATAATTCTAGAAAAAGAAATTATTTATTTTGGGTTAATCTATAAAGAAAATATAAATATTTAAATTAATACAGAACAAACTAAAAGTCACAGATTTAATAGTCTACTTGCATCACTATAGAGTAGAAATTGTACATAGTTTGTAAGTAAATAACAGACAAATTAATTTTAAGGCATAATTAATTAATTGTTAATTTTTCAAAAACATTAGAAGTTAATAAACGAACACTGAAGTCTTTTTAAAACTATAATGAAATGGAAGTTGTTATTTTGTTTTAAGGGACCAAAATGTTTTCAACTGTGGGCCAGAAGGATATCTATGTGTACCAGAATATTCCAAAAAGATCTGCAAAGGAAAATCACATATGGAATAGTTATGGAGCCACAGAAAGGAAATAAGATGAGACAGTTAGATAAGGTTAAATTAGATAGTTAGATAAGTTAAAAAAAATTGTGGAACTGGTTGAAGGAAGTTGAGAATGGTAGTGGGACTGAGACAGGAACATAGTATGCATAAAACTTAGCTATGAATTACGTTGTGCATTGTTGCCTATGTAAACATTTCTAATCTTATCATGATCTGGAATTGCTATGTATAAACATTTCTGATCCTACCCTGATGAGTGATTGGACCCTACCCTAGGGTGTAACCTGGCAGAATTGTTATGAATGTAAACATTTATTGGGATTAGTATGTTACTGACCCTACTCTGATTGGTGTCTGTGCCCTACCCTAGGGTGTGACCTGGCATTCTGCCCCTACCCTAGGGTGATACCTGATTCTGAAGTATAAAACAAGGGTCTGTGGAAGGCAGGGGGCTTTTTTTGTTTGTTTGTTTGTTTGTTTTTTTCGGTCACACCCGGCAGTGCTAGGGGTTACTCCTGGCTCCATGCTCAGAAATTGCTCCTGGCAGGCACGGGGGACCATATGGGGCACCGGGATTCGAACCAATGACCTTTTGCATGAAAGGCAAATGCCTTACCTTCATGCTATCTCCCGGGCCCCGACAGGGGGCTTTTTTGTTGGAATTGATGCTGAGCCTTCGGACCTCAGTTCTTTCCACCGAATAAAGCTGATATTTCCACAAGTCTGACTCTCCGTGAGCTATTTACCCGCAGATTCACCTCAGAACCACTGGTTACTGGGTGGTAGACGCGTTCTCCGAGCTGGAGGGGAGGGGAGAGACCTCATCCTCCCTACCTCCATCAGCGAACCTCTCCTGGGAATGAATTTCTACATAATGATGCCCGAACAGGCTGGAACTGGACCCTCACTAACTATAAGTGAAATATATCATTGGAAATTTCCACAGTTGACCATAAAATGGTTTCTGTGGTTAGTCCTATGGATTCTGCCAGCCCTTTGCTTACGCATTGGTTCTCTATTGTACAAGTATGTTATTCCATTATGTTTAAAACTAATTGGTTTTGATCTAAAGACAATCACTGCAGTAGGATGGTTGTGGTCTATATATCAAATGAATAGTGAATTGTCCCCAGCTGTCATATTTTGTGGAGGTTTTGTGTTGGCTCAAGTTGTTATGGTGAGCATAGGTATTTTCTGGTATTTAAGAAATAGAAAGTGTCAAAATTGTGAGACTAAATCCAGCCCCACCAATAGTAATATAGGAATTTTTGTTGGAAGAAAAAGAGTTAGGAAATCTAGTGGATTGCAAGACAGTGGTGATTCAGATAATGTCCAACCTCCAGTGCTAACTACAGAAGTGAGATCTCGTTCTATTCACAAAATTGAATCGCACGACAGTGCAGGTTCAGATGATGAAACACACGCACGGCCTCAGAGCTTTACTCAAAGTAATTTTGCTAATCGGGCCTCATCCCCTTTACATGGGGTAAATATTTATAACTATATGGAAGAATTAGATCGGTTCAAAAAAGCATGTAAAGAGTATGGGCCAAAAGCGCCATACAGTGTGGAGATATTAAGATTTTGGAGTCATAATTCAACTTGGACTTTACATGATTTTAAGAAATTCACTGAAATATGCCTGTCACCTAAACAGAGGACTGAATGGGAAATGTATTATTCGGATGGAGTAAAATCCAAATTATATAGCCTGGATGGTACGAAAAAACACGTGGCAGGTGTTACTCTATTGTATGAATTACTGACAGCAGAAAATCAATTTGCAAATATTCAGGTACAAGCAGCTTTACCTAAAGAAATTTTAGGTTTAATTAGGGAGATTGCATTATCAGCATGGGTAAAAATTGATTCTAACAACGTTGGTAGAGGAAACTTTTAAAAATTACTCAAGGCCCTTATGAGTCATATGCAGAATTTTTAGGTAAGAGTAAAGATGCTGTGAAGTTACATTTCGAAGATGAAGAAATGAGAAACTACCTAGTAAAATCTTCGGCTTATCATAATGCAAATCTGGCCTGTAGATTAATATTGAACACGTTAAGTGAAAAGGTAGATTTGAATGATTATCTTTATGCCTGTCGGAATATCTATGAGGAACTTCAACCCCCATCTCACTTAGATTCAGTTCAAACCTTCCCAGTTGCTAAGGGAATGAGGTCTTACTCCCCTAGGGGACAGGGCACTTTTTGTAGACCAGATCTTTGCCCAAAATGCAAAAAGGGTCGCAACTGGGTGAAAGATTGCAGATCCAGAATTACCAAATTCCATGGAGGCAAGCTAGAGAAATTGTAGAAAACTGCAACATATGTGCACCATTATCAAAAAAAGATTCACATAGCAGGAGCAAACCCAAGAGGCTTACAGTCTAACGAACTTTGGCAAATTGATATAACTCAAATAGATTTCTTTCCAAGAAAGTCTTATCTTCACGCTGTGGTGGACACTTATTCTCGGTTTATGTGGGCAATTCCTATGTCTTCTCAAAAATCTAAAGTTGGGGCCTGGACGGTGGCGCTAGAGCTAAGGTGCCTGCCTTGCCTGTGCTAACCTAGGATGGACCACGGTTCGATCCCCCGGTTCCCCATATGGTCCCCCATGCCTGCCAGGAGCGACTTCTGCGCGAATAGCCAGGAGTAACCCCCGAGCATCACCCATGTGACCAAAAAAAAACAAAAAAAAAAATCTAAAGCTGTTTGTATTTTCCTTTTACAATGTTTTTCTGTGATGGGTATTTCATATTCTATAAAAACTGATAATGGGCCAGCCTATGTTAGCAAAACGTTTGAATTTTTTTTGCAAAAAATGGCAGATAAAACATCTGAAAGGTATTCCTTACAATTGTAGGGGACAGGCCATTGTAGAAAGGACTCACAGAACCTTAAAAACTCAATTACAAAAAAAAAATAGAAAAAGAGGTTTACCACCAATGGATTTGCTATCTTTGACTCTTATCACACTAAATTACTTAAACTTACCCCAAGGAGAAAGTTACACTGCAGCAGAAAGACATTTTCAAGAAGATAATCAGAGACAAGAAACAACCCATAAACCTATCTGGATCAAGGAGGATAAAAAATGGATAGCTGGATATCTTCTCCTGAGAGGAAGGGATTATGCCTATGTCTCTACAAATGACAACCCTCCCAAGAAATTTTGGGTTCCATTATGCCTTGTTAGAAATGGGGCTAGCATAAATGATCAGGTTCAGACTATAAACTCCCCTTCAGATCAAACACAGAATACTCAAGACACTAACAACAGTACTATTGCTGAGGTCTCCGAGACAGGGAACAAGGATTTAAATGTCACACACCATACATTGAGTGAGACTGACAGTAGTGATAAACCTGTACACTCCGAGATGTATAAGGAAAAACAGGAACCTGTCTTAACTGGGCTACAAAATATAGGAAATTCTTGCTACATGAACTCAATATTGCCAATGCTTGTATAATATTTCAGATTTGACTCAATATTTTCATCAAGATCATTACAAGAAAGATATTAACAAGAAAAATCCAATGGGGCATGAAGATAAATTAGCAGAAGAATTTGGTTGGCTCATCAAAACCATGGGAAATGGATTTCATAAATATATTAATCCTGAAAGATTCAAAGTAACAATTGGTTTACGTAATGATCCATTTGCTGGATACAATCAGCAGGATCCACATGAACTACTGATGTTTCTAATAGAGGGACTACATCAGGATCTTCTTACGGTAACTACACATCTTATAGAAAATGAAAATTCTGAAAAATTTAGTCCAGAACACCAAAAGGCTCACAAATCTATTATTTACGATCTCTTTCAAGGACAATTCAAATCTATATCACAGTGTCTCAAATGCCACCAAAAGTCTGAGTTTTGTGAAACATTTGTTCATTTGTCTCTTGCTGTTACATCTACAGATGAATGTACATTACAGGAATGCCTTTCTGAGTTTTTTAAAGAAGAAGAGTTAAGGGATGACAACAAAATTCAGTGCAACAGCTGAAAAACTAAAGAGATTTTTCAAAGAAAACATGCTTGTGGAAACTGCCACCAGTACTTATAATACACTTGAGACGTTTCGCTTTTGATGGTAAACAAATAAAAAAATTGCACACTTATGTGAATTTTCCTTTAGAAGACCTCAATTTAGTAGAATTCACTTCAGAGAATAAAAGGAAGATTAAGAAATACAACTTATCGTCAGTGTCAAACCATTATGGGACAGTTCACTATGGACACTGTACTTCATTCTGTAAAAATGCTACAAAACAATATTGGATCAATTTTGATGACAAGAAAATCAAAAAAGTCCCTAATACATTGGTGAAATCCACAGCAGCATACATCCTGTTTTATTCAGCAAAGAACACCAGATAATCATTTCATTTCCTTATCGGTTGCTATTAATGCTCTAAAATTCTTCCCACAGGCATGATCTATGAATAGAATTGAAAATCATGGGCCCACAATGTGTTTCCTTGTATGATGGATTTATGTTTTAATTTCATTATTGCTCTAGGTCTCATTTTCTTACAATTTAATTTAGCCAAGGGGCACCTGAAAGAAAAATTTCTCATCATATTAATGTTTGTTTTTCCAGGTATACTCATTTAATGACTTTCTTCATTATTTCCCTCAATTTAGGTTTTAAGACGCTGACATAATGATCATTTTTAGGTGGACTTTCTTCACAGTGCTTCTTGTCGATGATTGACTATCACAGAGTTACTGTTATATAATAACTTTGTATAAATATGTGTATATATACATATATATATACATATATACTGTTTTACACTTATAGTAGCTTTCCATGTTTGTATCATGCATGAAAATTCTCTTTCAGATCTTTTCTGCTCTTCAAAAAAAAAAAAGGATTTTTTTTGGAATTTGAAATGATTCATCTAAATAATTGCCGGCTATTACATTTTAAAGCGCTTTTAGTTGATTCAGCTGAATTCTATGTTCTTTTGCTCTATTTTGGATCCTTTACAACAAATATCTTTTGGTATGAGTGAATGTTATGGCCATATTGTTTATGAAGTCTTTATGTGTTTCTCTTGGTCAGTGTCTGTCTGTTTTGCATATTTTACATATAGTCCACTTTTTCCTAATCTTTTCCTCCCCAATGTAGTATTCTTTATCCTTCCTTCTATCTTCCTAGTCCTTGACATTTAATTTTTAGGATCCCCTTCACATGTGTAACTCATCTCCTTTGTCCACAGCTACAAGCCTCCTGATCTCGTCCTGAGGAAGAAATCCGTGACTGTTGGAGTTTTGTACCACATTTGCTGCAAACTTGTTGAAAATGAAGCCACCTGGAATTTGGAACTTGGAATTTGGGTCACGATGGTACCCCAGATGGGACCCCACATGGCTACCCCAAGATGGCACGAATCCCATAGAAAATGCACACGCCCAACCAACTCATGATGACTTCAACCTGATTCTCCAGATCCATCAAGTGTCTTTTGCCAGTCTTTTAGGAGTTCCAGACTCTGCATCTGTACAGATTGGTATTGGATTCTGTAGAAATTTCACCTTTCATATTTTTCTTATAATTGTAATCATTTGAATTTATATTTGGTACTACAATTCTTTTTGACTATTATAATTAATGTTTTTTTCTATCCTATGAATTGATGTCATGTTACATTAGGATTCTTGCTTTCTCGAATTTAGGTTAGTGGGTTAGATATTGTTGTCTATAAGTTACTAAATGATATTTTTTCTATTCTCAGGGTTTTTTACGTGGGCGCATCATAGGCAAAATATTAGGATTATAGGAGGTGCCATCCATTTTGGATGGATCCTCAAGTTGTTTATTTACACAGGGAGGGTCTCTGCCTTAAACATTTTGTTTTGGTTTATGACTTAAGCTCTCATCTATAAATAATCGACTATATTAGAACATCAATTTTGGACATCTTATG
>PVKC010014961.1:0-21778 GCA_004027635.1 Crocidura indochinensis | reverse complement strand
ATCTAAAAATTGTTTCAGAGAGTTTCTCTGAATTCATTCTTATTAAATAACAAGAATATGTTAACTAAACAGTAGAGAATAAATTATTTTTATTTAAATTAACAATCAACCCCAAAATTCCAGGGACAGAGACATAGTACAATAGGTAAGGTGCTTGCTTGACTGGTGTGTGACTCACCCTGCTTGGCTTTCACAAGTCATTCCCCAAGGGCCATGAAAGAGAAGAGCAAAGGAGTCTATGTTGCCTTCCTATATCTTACAATAGTGTTTACATCCGGAGAGCATGCCATTTCCAGGACACTTAAATAGGTTGGTTTTCTCTGATTATTCTGTGAAGGGCGTCTTTAACTATAAAAACAGAGCCTTGAAATGCAATTTTTTTATAATGATTCTTTCTCAATTTTGTTAGTTGGTTTGAAGAAAGGGAAGTGTACTTTTCAAAAAATTAGACATGCACTCTTGCAATAAAACAAGACCTTGGATGCAAAACAGCTTTCTGTTATTAAATTATTAAGAAGGCACCCTCTGAGATAGTTAATTTGTTTTACTCACTCTAATGTTATTTTCTTTGGGACATACTCTGCTGAAACACAAATGCTTTATGGAATCCTTTTATTTTTTCTATCTGCCTTACTTCCTGTTTTCTTATCTTCAATTAAATTTTCTTCCCTGAAATTTAAAAAAATGTCAAACATTTTATTCAACATTTTATTCCATTTTTGTCAGTATACTTTATTACTTCCATTAATCATTTTCACTGTTTTCCCTATATACAAAGCTATTTGAATTCTTTTTTCATGTTTTCTACTGTTAATGACATAATCTTATATTTTAATGCTTTTATGAAAAATTAAAAGAACATTTTGTTTCAATTTCATATAAATGAAAAGTCAGTTACAGCATTTTCTCATATAACAGTTGGCACTAGAACTTGTTTGAAGGAGACAAAAAAAGCAATCCTAATTTTCTGCATGGTGCTTTTGGGTTCTTAGGGTATATCCCTAGAAGTGATATTGCAGGATCATATAGAAACTCAGTTCCTATTATTTTGAGGAATATCAATATTGTTTCCAATCCACATCTTTCACCCCAAATGAGAGTCCTTTCCTCCCCACATTGACATTAACAGAGAATATTGTTATGAAATTTTGTGTGTTTTTTGTAAAAGTTTGGTGTATTTGTTGAGGCTGCCTGCCTTAAAGTAGACCTTTCAGTTCTTTTAAGGCTGGTTTTGAGTCCATAAAGTTTCTGAGCTTTTGTTTTATCAGTGAAGTTGTGTCTTTTTTCTTCAAACCTGAATGAAAATCTGGCTGGATGAAGTATTCTTGAAGAAGTGTTCACTTCATTGAGATTTTTCACTATTACCCCACCACTGCCTTTGGTCCTGGAGGGTTGCTTGTAATTTGCTTTAAGAATTAAGGACGCTTATTTTTGTGTAATTTTATTGTATTTTTCTTGCTGCTTTCAGTATTCTATGACTAATTTTTCATCATCATCATGGCACTATTTACAATAGCCAGAATCTTGAAACAACCCAAGTGCCCAAGCACAGATAAGTGTTTAAAGAAACTGTGGTACATCTACATAGAAAACTACTATGTAGCTATTAGGAAAGATGAAAATTAGTATGAAAATTAGTGAGAAAGTTACTTACATGTGGATAAATATGGAGATTACTCATTCATGGGTGAAATTAGTCAGAAGAAGGTGGATATATGGAGCATAATCTCACTCATTTGTGGAATATAAGAAAAATAAAAGATAGTATGGTAATAATATTTAGAGATAATAGAGATGAGGGACAGGAGGACCAGCCCAGAATCAGAAGGTTGCAGAAAAAAAGTGTGAATGCAATTCGGGTAGAGAAGGGTTCACTATGACAATGATAGCTGGAACTAATATCACTGGATAAGAGCTGGGAGCTAAAAGGGGATAAGGCGATATGAATGAACCCCTTTCTTAAAAATAGGGCAAATCACAATGTCAAATGGGGAAAAAGTAGAGAGAAGAAAAATTTCCCTCACCCAGAGGCAGCAGGTGGTAGGAGGATGGGAGGGAAATTGTGTACATTGGTGATGGGAATGTGCACTGGTAAAGGGTGGTGTGCATTACATGTCTCAAATACAATGCTGACGATTTTTGTAACCATGCTGCTTAAATAAAGTAATAATAAAAATAAATGAATAAGAGCAAAACAGCCAAAAGAGCCAAAACACTGGGTTATAAGTACATTGATTATTTATGCCCCCAACGACTTCTTAATGAATTTGAAAAACTGATGTGCTAAAATGCTACATTTTTATTAAGTCTACAGTTCACTCACTACTCAATGACTGTTTAAACTTAAGTGTTATTGATGGCTTAACTAATTTCATAACTCTGTTCATGTTGAAAAGTAATGATCTCTAAATTTAGATTAGAAAAAAATGAGTTCTTAATATGTACATTTTTTTCTAAAGCTGTTGTCTATTCTTATTCAATAGACATGTTCTGCTTAATGACAGAAAATTTGTAAATAAATTTTCTATTGTCAAAAAGGCAAAAACACACTTGGTTGACTATTTCACCTTTCAGCCAATTTTGTATGTTAGATTTATTGCTTCAGAACACAGATTCTGAGGAATCTCAATATTCTAAAAACTTATTGCAAGCAGTTAAAACTCGCCTTCAGCAAGTCAGTAGAGATATCCTGTCATTAATTCAAAGAAAATCCCCTAAGAATTTCACTTTCACATTAATAGTATAAACTAAACAGAGTTTCCAGTGGTTCTCTAAATCCTTAAAGCAAGTGCTGAATCAAAATTTATTAATCATTTTGATTGAGGCACAGATACATTATTTTAAGATGAATACTCCTACATTTTTTTAAAAAAGAAAGGATATGGAGGAATAGTTCATCAAAAATAAACCATATTTTCTCATGAATTCTTTTTTTACAAAAGGAGGGTAGAGGAAGAAGAAAATTAGGAAGTTCAGATGCAATACCCTTTTGGGCTATATATAGCTTTTAGACTCTCAGCTTTCTTTACCAGTCGAGGGACTGTTGTGTCAGGGGTGCTCTTGATCCTAACACTGAAAGCGATCGTTTTAAAGATATACTCAATTTTCCCACCAATGTGAGATTCTAATGAAAACATCCTTGCACTTCATATCTGAAACACTGTAGTCTTTGGAGAGCACCATTTGCTGAAATGTCTAGTGAAAGCTAAAATAAGCTCCGTTAGTTGGCGGGGGTGGGGGAGATTCGCGAGTGGTTGAAATCAAAGAGGAGAAGGTCACTTGCTATTTTAGTAGCCACAAGCTGGTCTTCATTTTTATAACATTAGAGTTATAACCAAAAAACTGTCACCTTGCTTGTCAGTTTATTTATTTTCACTGAAATAAGTAAAGTTAGCCCTTTTTTCTGCATATAATTTAGATGACTTGTTTTCAAACTTGACTATATACCAATACATAAAATATGTTATTTTTCATGAGTTTTGCATTGCTAATAGGATTTTATATAATCTGGTACTTCAATGTGGACATTTTACTTCATAATAATTGAAAAAGAATGCTGGCTGAGCTGAGCCATCATTTAAGCTCCCTTACCTGTGTAAACTTCAATCTGTATACCTCAACTATCTGTAAATGTCTTAAAGAAAATCCTTTCATTTTCTTGGACTTATTCAATAAACAATAATGAAGATTAACAGGTCAAGGTGTGGGAGGACACATTGTTGGCATTCTTGACTTTGAGAGAATGGAAATCCTTCCACCTCTGGAATTAATTCTCCTTCAGAAAATAGTTCCACATCTAGAGTTGTATGATTATTTTTTATGAACTATTGAGAATTAGTACCAATTTACATTTTTTATCTTCAATGATTCATCTCTTCTTATTGCCTAAGTTAAAAAAAGAAGTTAAGATCACAATTAAGTCTTTTAGAAAAGATAATAATTTTAGCCACTGTTTTTGCTTTTTTTTAATTGTAAGTAATAGAGGAGCATTTATTTAAAAAATTATCATCACAATACCCTACCCTGTCTTGAGTCTAATAGTTATGTTCATATCTCCTTGTTGATGTAGACCTGACATATATAAAGCTGCGCATATTTGATATAGACATCTTAGTAAGTTTTGAGATAATTTTATACTTGTGATAATATCACCACAATCTGTGTCCTAAACACATTCTCAACTTAAACTGTTTGAAATTTTTCTATAATTAGTTTTTATTTTAATAACAATTCACCACTTTTATCTCATAAAAATCACTTATATATAAGGTTGTAAATATATTTGTTTAGAAGTCTTGGTTCCAAAAAAAAATCTTCTTTAAAGCCAAAGTCTAAAAACAAAATGAAATCTTATTAAAGAAAATGTTATATTATTCATATATAAATGCATGCATAAACACATATGGAGAAATAGGACAGAAAGAAAAAAAGGAAAACAACTTATTTCTCATGAAATTAAGCAAGGATCTTTGGCTTAATTTTTTTTCCTTTGGCTTAATTTCAATATGTAATTTTACTCCAGTTTTCATGTGGATATTTTAACTCATCATAATTGAAAAGAAATGATGGCTAGGCCTAGCATATAAAATTGCTTTTATTGTCCTCAACATCATTTAAAACTTATAAAAGAGTAACATATATACTTAGTGAATTAGGCAAACCTTTGTTTCACTGAAAATATTACAGAATCTTATACTACTTCTACTTATACTACTGAAAGTCTTCAGTTTAATTCCCATATCACTTAAAAATAACCTATAGTACTTTCCTGCTCCTACAGAAGAGCAGAAGTCTCACTTTGTATATCCATAGGTATTACTCTTCATGTGACAGAATTTCCCAGTAGTCCTCTGGCTCTATTATTACTGGATCTGTAACAGAGCAGTGCACATGTCCTTTTCTTCCACATGTGACCAAACTAAAGAATCTCACAAAACACCTTTAAGAAGCTACTGCAATTCAAGTCAGGAAAATGGAGAAAGGATGTGTGATTGCCCAGAAAGATTCCACATCCTTTGCTCTTTTCCCTCAGTGTCTTTGTCTGAACTTTTCATGTGGTTGGTCCCTAGGGAGGACCCAGTTTACTATTATCTTTTCTATTTTTTCAGTAAAGGATTCTTGAAACTTCTTTTGGCTCCCAACAGAAACTCTGCTTACTCTATTCATTGTCCCTCTTTTTGATCCTTCTTTTTCAATCTGTCTCATTTATTTTTTTTTACAAATTCTATTACTTAAAGCAAACCATCATCTCTTATGTTTATACACCTTTCTAGTTGACATAATGATAATGAGTCCTCAGATTTTGTTCTCATGGGGACAAGTCTGACTTTACTGTGTCTTTTTCAACTTTTTTTTTTTTTGGTTTTTGGGTCACACCCTGCAGCACTCAGGGGTTCCTCTTGGCTCTACACTCAGAAATCGCTCCTGGCAGGCTCAAAGGACCATATGAGATGCCAGGATTCGAACCACCATCCTTCTGCATGCAAGGCAAATGACTTACCCCATGCTCTCTCCTGCCCCTACTGTGTCCTATTGAAGTGAACCTTGAGAGAGTCAAGTCAGTTTTGCACATGATTCAACTTTCTCCATTGACTCTTGGGAGAAAATAGAGAAGGACTCTTCTAAAATTTATACTAAAAGTGCCCAGTTTTTATTTATGGTATAAGCTTTTTTATCAAAATTATATTCTCCTTTTACTTCTACCACAATGGCATGTGAAATGATTGTATCTGTATAGAAGTTGGTTTCCAAAGCCTTTGTGAATACTTAGGCTTTAAAGTCATCAAATAAGGGACAAAGCAAGAGAGCAGCTGTATGAGCTTATGTATGTCCCAGGTTCTGTCAACACCACATGGTCCCCAAGTCCTCAAGTATATGCCAGGATACTCCCAAGCATTGAGACTACTAGAGCATTGCCAGATATAGTTCCCAGAAACATGGGACCTATGTAGCAGGCATCTTTTGGATCTTGTATTGGACTGCTGACCCAGTTGTCCAATTATCACTGGTAAGGTCCCCAGAATTCCTAGGCATTTCTTGAGAAACCTCCTACAACAACAAAAAAATCATAAAATATTAATCAAATAGCCCATCAAAATTTCAAAATTTTTGTTTTAAAAATCATAAAATAGAAGGAAGGAAAGATTAACTTTATAGATGGATGGATGTGTTTAATAATAATAATTATACTTATTAACGCAGTTCAGTATTGTCTGAGCAACTACTATATTGAATATGCTTTCTATCTACTTATCTCTTTAAATTTTTTCTAGTCTTCTTCTTTCTTCTTAAGAATTTCAACTCTATCATTCTCAGCCAGCCCACCTGTCTCATAGCTTGACTCATAACTCACAATATCTTGATTAATCTCAAACACTCTTTTGTCATTTTTTTGCCAAGACCAGGACTACCTTTCTAATACCAAAAACTGTATTGGTATTTTTGGTATTCTAATACCAAACACTACCAGATTTTTTGGTCTGGGTTGCTCAGCTGTTTATATTTCAGTAAGTTTACATCTCTCGCCTAATTTCTCCCCATTCCATCCAGGTTGTCTATGTTGCAAACTCATTAGACTTTTGCCAGGAAAGAGAGTAGAATCAAAATACTACTTGTTCCTAAGTATAATGGTTTGGTTACACATTATCTGAACTTCACTACTGCCTTTGAGAAAGGATTATTGGTAAGGTTAAAGAAGCAAAATCAAGAGGGCTAGTACAGTGAGTAAATTACTTGTCATGGACATGGCTAACCTGGGTCCCAGTACCTGTTACTCCCCTATCTCATTAGCAATAGCACTGAATACAAAGCATGAGTAATCCATGAGCACTGCTGGGTGTGGGCCCCCAAAATTTTCATGACCTAAGAAACTGAGGAAACATGATATCAGGGCTTTGTATGTTCCTCAAAATGACCAGATTGCCTCCCCAGGTTAGAACACCCTGTGAAACAGGAGAAGGATGGTAGCCATTTCAGCTTGATTTTGCCTAACATCAGATACAAGAAACTGACATTGTGGCATTGGAGCCCTCTTTGTTATGTAGGATTGCCATTTCACCCACCAGTTCAGGACAATCTCCCACAAAGCACATTCTTTTACCTTTTCATATTTCATCATGAGCATACAAAGACATTCTAACTCCAGTCACCTAGCCACACAATTGGACAATAAATATCTCCAAACTGCAAAAATCACAATGGAAAAAAACACAGAGCCCAGCCACACTTAAAGAGTGAAATTGGGGCCCGGAGAGATAACACAGCGGCGTTTGCCTTGCAAGCAGCCGATCCAGGACCAAAGGTGGTTGGTTCGAATCCCAGTGTCCCATATGGTCCCCCGTGCCTACCAGGAGCTATTTCTGAGCAGACACCCCTGAGCACTGCCGGATGTCGCCCAAAAACAAAAATAAAAACAAAAACAAAAAAAGAGTGAAATTGGTAGTCCTGAAGACTCAACCAATAATAGTAAGCTATATAACCTTCCTGATAAGGATGTTAGAGGTGAAACATAGAGGATGTTTAAGGAGCTAAAGAAAAAATGGAACGAACAATGGAGGATATGAAAGCATAAATGAGGAATCACAAGAAAATCACAGAACAATATCATTGTTGGTTACAATGTCAATTTTAGTAATTGAAATTAAAATTTCACTCAAAGGTCTCAGTAGTAGAGTAACAGTAGATGAAGACAAAGTCAGTGAGTTCCAAGAATAGATGCAGAAAAGATTCAGACAATAGTAGAAGATAGCAGGAGCTTTAAAACAAATCAAAATAAGATGAAATGATTGGAATTGTCAAGTTTAGCACTATAAGTAGAGCATTTGCCCTTGCATATGGTCAACACAGGTTAGATTCTCGGCATCCCATAGAATTCCCTGAGTCTGTCAGGAGTAGTTTTGTGTGCGGATCCAGGAGTTACCTTTTGAGTGTCGCTAGGAGTGGCCCCAAAACCAAAATAGCAACAACAATAAATAATAATAATAATAATAATAAAATAAGAGATATAAATCAATTATCTGAGCACATACTTTGTATGTAGTAGATACAGATTTAATCCTCATGGTCCCACAAAAACCACGTATAATCTCCAAGTACAGAGTCAGCAGCTACTCCTGAGTATCCAACCTGGAGTAAGATTGAAGTACCATTGAGCCAACTCTCAAAAAAAATTACTTACTACATGAAATTACATATCTATTATTTGATCAGAGATATTGAATTTCAATATAATTTTCTTCCAGTATGAAGTATAAAATCAAGGCATAATTTTTCTGAAGTAAAAAGTAAGATATCAATTTTTTCATCTTTATTTAAGCACCATGATTACAAGCATGATTGTAGTTGAGTTTCACTCATGAACAGAACACCCCGCTTCACCAATGCAGCATTCCCACCACCATTGGCACCCTCACTCCTCCACCCCACCTGTATTCAAGATGGACATTCTACTTCTCTCATTCTTTAACGTTGTTGGGCTAGTTGTTAGTGTACTTATTACCCTAACAGCATTCACCACTCTTTGTGGTGAGCTTCATATTGTGAGCTGGTCCTTCCAGCCCTTCTGATCCTTAACTCTATTGTTGCTGGGCCTTATTACAAAAATGTCTTTAATTTTTCTTAAAATTCATAGATGAGTGAGACTATTCTGTGCCTCTATCCCTCTGACTTATTTCACTCAGCATAATAGAGTCCATGTACATCCACATATAGGAAAATTTCATGACTTCATCTTTTTCTAACTGTGTATATGTACCACAGTTTCTTTAGCAATTCATCTGTTAAAGGGCATCTTGTTTGTTTCCAGACTTTGGCTATTGTAAACAGTGCTGCAATGAATATAGGTGTGTGTATTTTTGTGTTACTAAGGTATGTTCCTCCTAGGAGAGGTATAGCTGAATCATAAGAGAGTTCGATTTCCAGCTTTTTGAGGAATCTCCATATTGTTTTCCATAAAGGTAGGACTAGATGGCATTCCCACCAGCAGTGAATAAGAGTTCCTTTCTCTCCACATCCCTGCCAGCACCGATTGTTCTTGTCTTTGTGATGTGTACCAGTCTCTGCGGTGTGAGATGTTGTTTTGATTTGCATTTTGAGTGTATGTAATGTGCTTTTGGAGTGGTTTTAGGTACAGCTTCATCTCCAAACTCCTAGTCAGCTCTAGTCTGGCAGGCATCTATAGTTATAGATAGTTATGGATACTTCCTTTTTGTGCTCCCACAGCAAGGGCATTTATTATATCAGGGCATTTATTATATCAAGGCATTTATTTTATCAGATGCTTTAATATTATTATAGTATTATTTTAGAAAAAACAATTCCTATATATTTCTCAAACTAATGTAAAAAGTTCCTAAAATTGTTAAAGAAATGGAAAATGGGTAGGACTTGTGTACAGTCTATCTAGTTTCAACCCCCAGAACCATACATGATCCTGAGTCCTACCAGGAGTATCCCTGAGCCCAGAGTCAGTCTTAAGCCTAGAGCATAGCCAAATGTGTCCCCAGACAACCAAAAAATGATTATACAAATATTTAAGGGCATTATGCTGTTTAGTTGTTTAAGAGTTTGCAGTTGTGAAGGGTATAGGACAAGTAGCACATACATATCACCGCAGTGTACATTGGACTGGAACAGAAGATTTTCCAGAAGAAAAATAAAGATACAATGCAAGCATTCTCTTCTGTGAAGGGATACAGAAAAGCTGTTGCCAGAATATAGTCCTGAGAGCTACTTGTGGATTTAATTTTAATTTTGCTTATCTGGTTAATATTTTTGCTGTGCCTATTCCTTATATTTCATAGAAACTGATTTTAGTGATATGAGCCCCAAAACATGCTTGAACCTTATCATTACTTCTCAGGAGATGTCATAAAATAACATATCGTTTTTCATAATGCAGCTTTGAATAGGATCTATGGTTTTACTTACAAGCCTGAAATCTGCCAAGTACTGACAAATCACATGTATATAAAAATTTGCACCAGGGTAAAGGTTTGAAGACTTTCTTGCAGAAAAAGAATGTGTTCTTTTTATATACATAATGAAAAATATATGTGAGTTCTTAAAGTCTATGTAGAATGTCCCAAAACATTTTAAATGATAACCCATGGCATGCCAATCTATTTTAATATGTTGTATAGAATCATTCTTGCTCTTTTCTTACATTTAAAGATATTTTACAAAAAATTGAACATAAGATTCTTATAAAGGATTTTACAATATAAGTACTGAAAATATAAAATTCTAAGTACTGTGGAGCTGGAGAGATGTATTTTGAGGCTGAAGATATGATTTGGTGAATAAAATATTTCATCCCTAGTACCCAATATGGTCCCCCAAACCTTGACAAGATGATATCCAGTGTAGAGCCAGAATAAGCTGTGAGTGTGCCCCAAAACATCAAAAAATAAATCTGAGTGCCACATGCTGAATTAAATAAATTACTTTTAAGCATAAATTAATATTATGGAATATCTTTTATACTTATTCTCTGATTAAAATACATAAAAATTATTAAAATATTTTTCTTCAATAAAACTAATTCCAAAATTAAATATCTGTTTTGTCTTCATTGGATTCATCATGTTGCTTCAATGTTGACAAACCATATTGAATATCCTAATAATATTGTTGATTTTCATTTATTCCATGTTCTTAATGTTCCAAGAATGAGCCATGTAATATTTTTCCTTAAACTTTTACCATTTTTTACAACACTAAACAATTCGTTGTAAACGATTTATAGTAAAAACTTGCGAAGTTAAAATAAAGTTGCTTGTTGTAAATGCTGCCAGCCCATTTCTATTTCTGGCACACAGTGACCCTAAAGCAGGGAGTAAACGCTACTGAGCTTGCCTTTTCTCATAAAAGTTACCTATGTAAAAAAAAAAATTCAGAGCAGTGGCACAAGTGCCACTCTACCCTAGAACGGACCACAGTTAGGTTACCCGAGGTCCCATATGGTCCCCCAAGTCAGGAGGGATTTCTAAGCGCATAGTCAGAAGTATCACCAGGTGTGACCCAAAAACCAAAAAAAAAGTTACCTATGTATTGCTCCAAGAGTTATCTCAGAAAAATGAAATTTGACTGATTGGAAAGAAAAGCAATTACATTTCAAAGAACATAACCCAAACAAGAGAAATTACATTTCTGTTTGATCCCAAAACAATTATTGAGTAGAATATTTGGTCCAGAAAAAGAGTAACAATAGGGAAGACATTTGCATTGCAAGTATCTTACCCAGCTTTTATGTCTGGCACCAGACATAAAATTAATATATACAAAAGATACAAATTATATAAAATATACAAATTAATTATGCAAAGTACCTTCATTCTTTCTATTGAGTCTATAAAAATCCTGGCACAAATATCCGTACCTCTGATTATTTTCTCTCTTTTCTTTCCATTTTTAGAAAACTTTTATGGTGGGGTCGGAGCAATCGCACGATGGTAGGGCATTTGCCTTGCACATGGCTGACTCAGGATGGATCTCAGTTTGATCTCTGGCGTTCAATATGGTCCCCAAAGCCAGAGGCTATTTCTGAGTATATAGCCAGGAGTAACCTCTGAGCGTCACTGGGTGTGGCCCAAAAGCAAAAAACAGAAAAAAGAAAAGAAAATTTTTATGGATTTGTTTAATTTGCCCCTTTCAAACTATCAGAACATACATTTATAGGTTCATTCCATTTATCTCAGAAAAATAGTGATGGTCTATCTCTTCAGAATATCAGTATGTCTCTTTTCAAAGTATAGCTAAAAAAAACCTTAATGTAAATATCTAAATTATTAGTAGATCCTAGACTAAGAAATAAGAAATATGATTTATATTTATTTTGTTTTAATTTTTATTGGAACAAGATAGTTTCTATTGAACAAATTTTACTTTGAAAGATGTGATGAGGTGAAAAACAGGAGGTACATGTTTAAGAGAGAATATAGGGCTTTTCTTTCAAAAAGGCAAGCAAGCAAAGATATACCATAACTGGAAGATATTTTTTGTTTTTGCTGTTGTTTGTTTTTAGGGTCACACTCAGTGGTGCTCAGGCTTACTCTGTGCTCTGTGCTCTCTCCTGGCAGGACTCAGGGTACCACATGGCGAGCTGAGGATCCAACCTGGATTAGATATGTGCAAGGCACACACCCTACCTGCTGTACTGTACCCCAATTCTATGTTAAAGATAAGAATTGCCAGAGAGAGCTCGATAAATTGAGCATAATTTTTGCATCCAGAGACTCAATTTCAATCCTGGCAGTACTCACAATCTTCCAGGAGCAACCCCCACCAAGGAATTGGGAGTAGTCCCTGAGAATCTCCTGATAAGACTGATGAACAAACAAAAATAGCTTTTTTCGTTTTTGAGTTATGCCCAAAGAGTTCACAGGGGTTACTCCTGGCTCTGTATTCAGGAATCACTCCTGGAGGTTCTCAGGGACCATAAGGAATGCCAGGGATAAGCAAGTGTAATATCTCTCTGTACTATCTTTCCAGCCCCAACAACAACAAAATTTTGATTAAAAACTAATAGCAAATAAGTATTTTAACACTTTGCAACTTGCAAATCTCAACGTTTGTTTGTTATTGAGAAGGAGGGGAAAGCAATGTATTTTGATCAAAAGACTGAAATGAGAGTGTAAAAATGTCTTGGTATTTTAAAAAATATTGACCTTAGAAACACTGATACAGTTTAAATATCTCCAAAAGGAATTCCTAGCAAGCATTAAAGAGTAATTACCTTTTAGTTGAGTAATGTTGCCTGAACAAACCCACTCATGGATATACTTTTTCATAGATCGAATTGCACAGAACATCATCAAGTCCCATCTGGAGACATGTCAATACACCATGGAAGAACTCCACCAGCTCGCATGGCAGACACACACGTATGAAGAAATCAAAGCATATCAAAGCAAGGTACTTTGGAAAACTATGAGAATGTTTTCCTTTTTTCTCTTACTGACTTTTCTGTTTCAGGACTCTTGACATTGGGGGCTCAATAGTTATATCCTCTACATCGAGAATATTTTGTAAAATTCAGGGTTCTTTCACTACTTACCAGGTACTATTAGCAATCCTCTAACATAATTGTGATGACCAAAACTATTTACAAATGGGCCCAAGACAATGGGTAGGACAGCCTACTTTGTGCTTGTACACTGCTAACTTCAGTTCAATCCTGGCTCTGAGCATTATCGGGAATCATCTAAGAGCTCAGAGCTAGGAATAAGCCCTGAGCACTGCCAGATGAGACCCAAAAATAAAAACAAAACAAAATCTACAGATATCCCCTTTTGGATGTTAGGAAGACAACATAACCCCAGTTGAAAAACACTGTTTTGGAAGGATCAGGGATCTATAACCAAGAGACTGCCTGTATCAGAAACTTTAGGATATCTCATGACTATCTTGCTCTAAATAAGGATTAGAAAATAATGAGAAATTACAAAACACTCACACACACAAAGCAGTTTAAAATTTATGTCATAAAAGCATTCAATAGAGCACTTTAAATGTTTTCTCTTACCCAACAATTGTTTAAGGACTAAAGCAAACAAAAAAAATTTCTCTAATCCATTAAAAAATCATTTGTGTTCATTAGAAAAGCTTATAAGAGAAGAAATTTGTTACTAATGATAGACTATCATGCTATTCATCTTTGGATTGAAATACTCAATTATAAAATCTCCCAGTGAATTAACTTTTAATATAAATGTGTCTGTCTGTAGCTATTTAATACCTATTTTTTTTCTGAGAAAACTAAGTCTTACCACATTTACATATGTAGGAAGATAAGGGCATAAGTATTCTAATGGTGAATTAAAAAAACACAATGTGAGGGCCGGGAGATAGCATGGAGGTAAAGCGTTTGCCTTTCATGCAAAAGGTCATCGGTTCGAATCCCGGTGCCCCATATGGTCCCCAGTGCCTGCCAGGAGCAATTTCTGAGCATGGAGCCAGGAGTAACTCCTGAGCACTGCCGGTGTGTGACCCCCCCCAAAAAAAATACAAAAAAACACAATGTTCATATTTACATTTTACATTCTAAATAAAAATGACTAAGAATTGAATACATTTCATGGAACTATATGATTTAACAGTAATTTGATTTGATAGTCTTTTTCCTTTAAATTCTTTAATACAAAAACAATATCACTTCATTTCTTTTTTGTGTGGTTTTTTTTTGGGGGGTGGGTCACACCCAGTAGCTCCTGGCAGGCTCGGGGGACCATATGGGATGCCAAGATTCGAACCACTGATCTTCTGCATGAAAGGCAAACGCCTTACCTCCATGCTATCTCTCCGGCCCCATCACTTCATTTCTAATGCCAAAATACAATGGGCAGGGCATTTACCTTGCATGCAGCCAATGCAAGCTCAATCCCTAGCAGCACATATGGTCCCCTGAACCACAAGATCCAAGAGTGCAGATCCAGGAATAAACTATGAGCATAAAAGAGTGTGACCCATAAACAAGCAAAATAAATCACTGGATTTCTGGGAAAAGGATACAACATAAAAATATTGTTCATTTCTTATCTATTAGGTACACTAAAAAATAACCTCTGGAAACTCAGAGTCTCTTTACAAAAGTATTAGTGTTTTTGTTGTTTTGTTTTTGTTTGTTAGCGTGTTTCTTTTTTACAAAATAAGCCAAGATTTGAATCTGTTTAAATGAAACAAGGGAGGAAATACAGTAAAAATGAGTAAAGAAACTAAAACTATCTTTACTTACCATTTCAATACTCCAATATTTTAGCCTTAATAAATGTAGTTATCAGAGCTCAAGAATGTCAAAATAATATATTGGAAAATACTATCTTCCTCTTTTAGAAGAATCAGGTAAAGTTCTCTTATGATAAGTAAGTGTACCTTGAGTGTTTTGTGAACCCTCCAGTTTGCTCTCTTCTCCCTGTACATTCTCTGTTTTCTCTCTTGAAGTCCAGGGAAGCACTGTGGCAGCAATGTGCTATCCAGATCACTCATGCCATCCAGTATGTAGTCGAGTTTGCAAAGAGGATAACAGGGTTCATGGAGCTCTGTCAAAATGATCAAATTCTACTTCTAAAGTCAGGTAAGTAAGAAAAGTTATAAGGATCCTACTGTAGACCAGGACATAGTCAACATTTCAGCTTAGCTCTGTGCGAATTCTAGAAAATACTCCATTAGTTTTTTGCCATTTTTACCACCCATTTTGTCATTTTATTGAGAGTCATTTTATTGAGAGTTCCTAAAGGCAACTCTCAATAATAAAATGCCTGATACTCAGTTCCCCCTTTGAAGTCAAATACAATTTTGCTTATTGAAAGTGGAGCTATTAATTGCGAAGGTTGAGATGCCCAGTTTGACAGGCACTGCAAGTAATTAGCATGTCAAGGTGGCTGAATTGCTGAGCTGGCTCTAAAATGAGATACTTGCCTTCTATGGGGAGGAAAAAAGTAACAGGCTAGCTGAGCTGTGCCTCGGTGGTCATTTCCAATCATTTTAATGAGGATAGCCTGCAGCCAGCATGCACTGGGAGTAACACCACATTATTCTAATCTTTTTCCTCCCCCTTCTCTCACATAGACCCTCTGCCACACATACAGTCACTTAGGAAGTAGCTCAAGAAACTGCACATGGTTGACTGTGCAGATGTTGTTACCCAAACACAATAAAAAAGAAAAAAAGTGATTGCCCTTATTTCCCTATTTAAAATAGAAAATAAGAACCATCTGGGTGTTTGTGTTAGTTATCCTTCATGATCCTGGGCATGGCAATAATAATAATAATAATAATAACATAGATTTACATATGTCTGACATATGCATATATGTCTGGTTTACTTATAATAGAACACATGATCCTGTGAAATCACCATTATTTCTAACCTGTAGAAAAAGGGATGACTATTTAGAGAGAGGATGAAGAGCTACATTCAGTATCACAAAACTAACCAGGCTGGCATTTGAGCATAGACCAAATAGAATAATTATTTTGTTTCCCCTGCTTTCATATGTAAATTTTGCTTGAGTCAAATATTAATTTTGTTTATAAGTTTCCCATTGCTGGATAAAAGTAATGCCCAAACTTAAGGGGTCAGAAGGATAGTATGAGAGTAAGACACTTGCCATACATACACAGAACCAACCCCAGCACCACAAATGACCAGCACCACAAATCATCAACTGAGCATCTCCGAGAGTGATCTCTGTGCACAAAACCAAGAGCAAGCTCTGAACAGCACCATATTTATCCTAAATAATTAAATAATCTCAAAACTAGCTTTAATAAGAATGGTCATTTGGTTATTTATCTTGCTCTTAAATTTACATTCTGAAGAGGGTTCAAATGATTTGTCTGCTTTCTATGGTGTTCAATGAATTGACTGACACTGTAGACCATTTCAAACTTGTTCACTCATGTGACTAGCAATTTGTGCTGGTTGCTCAGCCACTTCTGGGCTGACATTCTTATGCATGTGATTATCTCCACAGACACCTTGGACTGT
This sequence comes from Crocidura indochinensis, assembly GCA_004027635.1. Classification (NCBI taxonomy): domain Eukaryota; kingdom Metazoa; phylum Chordata; class Mammalia; order Eulipotyphla; family Soricidae; genus Crocidura; species Crocidura indochinensis. Next base: position 5,292 of record PVKC010014961.1, on the reverse strand, counting down.
CTCACAATTTGATAGGTAGGTTTCAAAGCTAGCATTCTGACTAGAGAGATAGTACAGAGATTAAGACCCTTAACTGATCTGTGGCTGACACTGGTTCAATTTCCAGTACTACAAATGGTCCCTGAGCATTAGCCACAATGAGTCTTGTGAATAGTCATGTGTGGCCCAATTTCCCCACCAGCACATTAGCAAAAAAAAAAAAATTTTTTTCTTTAGCATTCTGAGAGAACAATATAGGAGTATAAAAACAGGGCCAAAATAATAGTTCAACAGGTAAAGTATTTGCTTTGTAGTTGCTCAATCAATCCTGGTTTGATCCCCTGGCCTCACATATGGTATCCCCAATTCTGCCAGGAGTAATTCCTGAATGAAGTTCTAGGAGTAAACCTTGAGCATTGCTTGGTGTGGTCCAAAAGTAAAAAAACAAAAATTAAAGATTTAAACTTTAATAAAAAGAAAACTTGTTACTGAAACCTTCAGCGATTTTTGTGTCTCTCTTTGAAAAGCAAAATCATATATTCTTGATATATAACTTTTAAATTAACCTCTATAGAGATCAGTTTCCTCATAGTAAAATAAAGAAAAAGACCAGAAACAATGGATTTCTAACTTGAAATTGCATCAACAATATGAGAGAAGCTTTTAAAACATTTTTAGTTGTAGGCATCATATGAAGCCCAGGATATCGAACCTCCTAGAAAGGAACCCAGGTCTTTGCATGTCTAAATCTCAGATCTAAATAGTAGACAAGATATGGTAATAGTTAATTCATATAATCTTTAATAATCTCTACCTGCTGACACTTGCATAAAAGTCAGATATTTTACCTCTGTACATTTTCTGTAATTCACCCATTATAAAGGCACGACTGTCTACCCAAAAGAGAATTGTAAGGAAAAACAAAACAATATAGTGGGCCAACGAAAGTACCTCATATAATTGACAGCTATAGAGAAGCACTGCTTCGATTAACATTTACAAATTATTATTACAAATAATTTACAAATTTACAAATAATAATAATTATTTATAAATAACTCTCTATAACAACCAAATCCTTTGGTTTTGACATATAAGAGAAGCAAGTGCAAATCAGAAGAAAACAAAAGGTAAAAGAGACAAAAGACTAGAATCATCCATATGACATCCTCAAGCAAATTTGTGGCTTCTGCATCTGATTGTCATCTTTCAGGTTTTGTGGGTAAAATGAACATCTCTACGAAGTGCTTAAGAGCTGTGCATAATAGATAGTTCTTCAGTAAGTCAATAAATAATCAGAAGAGAAGTAAAATATAGTAAAATAATTAATTTAATTGATATTTTATTAGCACCTACTACATGCAAGGGGCTTTTCTAGGTCCTTAATTGGACAATTAAATAAAACACAACTGCCTATGACTGTAGGCAAGGATCCTATTTTCTTTGGTCTAACAGAGAAATGTTATGTTAATCAAAGTTGAATAAGCTTTCTTATGCCAGAATTTTCCAAGTCTTTGATCTGTGAGTGTTGATTATGACTTTCGTGGATGAGATAATATTGAGCATTTTCCCCATAATCTATTTGACTAAGAAATCCTCACTTAAAAGAACATAAAATATAAATGGTAGTACCAAGACACAGACTCAAAAAGTTTCTATTTAATGTCATTATATGCTGAAATATGTATGGAGGATGTTTAAAACTAGAGCAGAGAGCAAGTTTCCCCAGCCTAGGTGTGCTGGCCACGAGGCTCCTTTCTGAGCCACTTACCATCAATTAAAGTTGAAGACATTTTTTTTTGTTAGCAAGAAAAATAGAAAGACTCATATGCTTTAAAATATGTTGTATACCCACCATTTATAGCCACCTTTAATATGGGTAGGTGGGCTACTTTCTGCTCTTGCTTGTAATTTTTTTAAAGTTATTTTAGGTACCACAGTTTACAATACTCTTAATGATAGAAGTTAGCGTGTAACGCATTTCAGTTCTGCACATTCCACCAGTATGTACACTTCCTTCCACAACTGTGCCAACCACCCCAAGTCCTATTCCTTTCCCCTCCTACCTAACCCTTGGATTCCCTCCCTATGGAGGGAATTCTCAGTTTTTATTCTCTTCAGGCATTTGTTATACACTCACTTTTTTGTTTATTCTACTTATGAGAGAGATTCCTTCTGACTAGCTTCAGTCAACATGGTACTCTCCATATTCATCCATGTAGCCACAATTTTTTTTATCTCTAATCTCTTTTATAAGCATCAAGAGGTTTTTATTTCTGGTAAAATTACTTTGTATTTATTTGGGGGGGGTTCCTCCCCTTAACTTCCATTTGTTGCTATTACTCTTACTATGGATCACATATATGCTGTTACTCTGTTGCTGTAATGACTGAAGAGATACACATGTGTGGCTGTGGGACTTATGTATTTGGCTATGGTGCTCACTAGTCGTGCAACTAGTGGTTGTATGCTTTAAATGTTATACTTGCACATGTGATCTCAGGAGTCATACGTAATTATCCTGACCAAGGTGCTTGCACATATTTGCTTATTGGGTATGCAGGGTAATTATGTATGCTGTATGCCGCAGGTCAAAAACTAGTATAGGCCCAGAGCCACTAATAACAGAACTGCAGTGACCATACTCAGAATATGCGGGCAGCACTGGGGATTAAACTCATAGACTTATGCTTTGATGGCCAGTGGTTTTAAACATTAAGTCATTCCTTAATATATTTTTTAAATGAGGAAAGAAATTCTGAGGGAATTTTGTAAATGTGTGCCAATTATTTTGTGTGTGTGCTTTAAAGTTTTTAAGTCTCTTAATCTATAGTTAGTAATAAGATCCCTCTTTAAATATAATGTGTGCTTGTATTTTTTAAATTTTTAAATTTTTTTTTAATTTTTTACTTATAGGTTGCTTGGAAGTGGTTTTAGTGAGAATGTGTCGTGCCTTCAACCCATTAAACAACACTGTTCTGTTTGAAGGAAAATATGGAGGAATGCAAATGTTCAAATCCTTAGGTAAGCTTACCTATGGCAATGACTCAATTTTTTTTTTACCACATCCATTTGATAATCAGGGGTTACTCCTGGCTTAGCATTCAGAAATTGCCCCTGGCTTGGGGGGGGGGACCATATGGGACGCCAGGGGATCGAACCGCGGTCCTTCCTTGGTTTGCGCTTACAAGGCAGACACCTTACCTCTAGTACCACCTCACTGGCCCCACAATGACCCAATTTTATTATCTTCTATCAGCTTCTCCACCCTTTAAAATAAGTAATTCGTTAATATAAACCAATATGTCTTCAGGCCTAAAGAGCTTGACAATGTTTAATCTCACTCAAGTTTTACTGATTATCTATTTATTAATAATACTCAAGATTTCAGAAAAATGGTTTCAGACCTCAATATTATGTCTAAGCTTTACCTACAATCAAAGCCCACACACTTCAAAATGATCCCTTTAATTCATATTCTTCTCTCTGGTTATTGCCACACTTTCACAGAATCTGAGGTACTTTTCCAGTTTATTTTTTATGGGCTCTTTATGTCCCATATGTAGATGAACTAAAACTGTGATGGTCTTTCAGTTCCTCATTTACCTCACTCAGCATCATAAACTCAAGTTTGCACATATTTTCTCACAAACTCAATTTCCTCTTTTTAATTGCTGACTAGTATTGCAACAAGTACTCATAACACAGCTTCTCTAGTGTGTTTTATTTACCTTTAAGTTCTGCTTCACTATGAAAATGATGTTGACTTCTAGTGGTCCATAGAGGTAACCTTTTAAATTCTTGTTTAAGTCCCAAATAATGACTAACCCAAATAATAAGTTGACTCTTAACTGAAAAAGAGATTCCTTCACTTTTTTTTCTCACTGGGTAATTTCTTTCACCATTTATTCATCGAGTTCTGAGAGGATATATAAAATGAGTGTTTATTTGTACAAAATTTTGAAGGCCAATTTTGAAGGAGAGCTGAGATAAAGTTCAAATGTTATATATCATTCACCTCAAGTCATCAGTATTTCAGTATATATATTGTCCACATTCATTGGCACAGCATGGATAAGAATAACATTAGCAGAGATGGGCTGATGCCAGGAAAGGTTTTAACATTGATAGTGCCATTTGTTCCAGATCCTTCTCACAGACATCACCTTTCACCTTTGTACTGTTAGTTGATATGGTAGCCAACAAGTCTACTGGGACTGGCAAAGTTTCCCTTGTGCAGTTGATATACTTCCATGCCATCTCCAAGGTTAGATTTTCAAGAAAGGAGGAAAAAGCCTTGGCAAGCAACTTGGGTTTATTTCCACCCTCATAAAATAAACATTTATAAGGGATCAGTATAAGCATGAAACATTATTTTGCCCAAATTCACATCGACTAAGAAGGTGTATCATTTTTTATCAGTTGAAGATATATATTATTTCTTAATCAAACTTCCAGGTAAATGACTAAATGCTAAAATACTAAATGACTAAATTGTTCTCCCTTCTATCATCTCAGTCTGAGGCCCCTTAGGCCTACATGTTACCAAATTAAAGTGTCACTGTGAAGGACAGTCCTATGCCCTATAATCAGCTTCTAGAATTTTATCTTTATACCTAACTCAAAATTATATATTTTAAGAATAGCAAAAATTTAAACTTATAAGGGTAGGTTTAAATATTGTCATTCTTGTCATATATAACAGTGAACCTAAATATTTTCAGCTGCCCTTCATTGACGATGTTAATTTTCAGTACCTGGTTGACCTTAGTCCTTCATTCTATAATTGCTACTAAATCACTTTTTATGATTATGAACTTGGAATGTTTTTCTCCAGGTGAATAGTAAAAGAATGTATAAATAATGTCTTTATCATGGGTCTTTTCTTAGTATTACTTCGTTTTGTTCAAGCATTGCCATTTAATTTACATCCTTTTTTTATAGGTTCTGATGACCTGGTAAATGAAGCTTTTGATTTTGCAAAAAATTTGTGTTCCTTGCAGTTGACTGAGGAAGAGATTGCTTTGTTCTCATCTGCTGTTCTGATATCTCCAGGTAAAGAGGTCTGAAGTTTGTGTCTTTTTTAAAACCTGTTTTACTATTTTTTTGTTTGCTTGCTTTTGTTGAAGCCACAACCTACAGTGTTCAGGATTATTCCTGGCTTTGCAGGAATCATGCCTGGCAGGTTCAGGGGGCCATATAGAATGCTGGGGAACACACCTGGGTCAGCCATGTACAAGGCAAGAACCTACCTGATAAATTATCTCTCCAGCACCTGTTTTACTATCTTTTTTTTTTTTTTTTTTTTTTTTT
>PVKC010014960.1:0-21799 GCA_004027635.1 Crocidura indochinensis | reverse complement strand
CAGATCTGTTATTTCAGTTTGGAGTTTTCTGATTTCTGTCTTTGTGTTCTGTTCAGATTGCTTTATGCTTTCTTTCACTTCTTGAAACATCTTCCATATTGCTATTTTAAGTTCCTTGTCCGAGAGGTTAATCAGGAGGTTGGAATTTATTAGATCATCGGAGATTTCATCTTGATTTTCGGTGCATGGGGTTTGCCTGCGAGGTTTCACCATTTTCACGCTTGTAATGTTGTTTTTCCTGTGTGTTGTGGTGGGGTTTATTGGTTAGAAAGAGTGTGCGGCCACGAAGCAAAGCGGCCGCACTCTTCTGCTGCCACTAGTTGACAATTAGGCAGAAAGAGGAGACGTTTCCCTTGAATCCTCAGGTGGTCAGAGGCTCAGCAGGGCTCCACAGGGCAGGACTCCGCAGGCCAGAGAGCTGAGCTGATTGGCCAGCAACCACACTGCCAAGTTACTTACAGGCAGCTGAAATGCAGTTTTTGTGCTGGGAATGCCTTCAGCATTCAAACACACAAGCAGACAGGCAGAAAGAGGAGTAATTATTCATATTTGTGGCAATATCCAAAATGACATTGAACAAAAACTGTGGTATAAATTAATTTTCATTTATGATGTATGTTTTTTTCAAATACTTTAAAATAAAAAATATCTCCTGTGATTAAAGTAATAACAGATAACACTGACTCACGACTATATATATATATATATATATATATATATATATATATATATATATATATTAATTCTAGTAAAATGTACAATTTATAAAAATTTATCTTTTTTTCTTCTTTTATTTTTTTTTGGACCATACCCAGTGGCACTCAGGGTCTACTCATGGCTATCTACTCAGAAATTGCTCCTGGCTTGGGAGACCTCATGGAATGCTGGAGATCGAACCAAGGTCCTTCCTGGGTCAGCTACATGCAATGCAAACATCCTACTGTTGGCGATCGCTCCAGCATTCAAATTTATCTTTTTTATACAACCGTCATGACTCTGTAATTCCAGAACATTTTCCTCACATTAAAAAGAAACAAATATTTTTGGCTGGTGTTCCACATTTTCCTCTTTTTCAGTTTTTGGTAGCCAGTAAGTTGCTTTATGTTTCTACAGAAGTATTTAATGTAGTAATTTATTATAAATGGAATTATATTATGTAAGTTTTCTTCTCTGATTTTTGTATTTTCTTTTTTGTTTCTATTTTTTTGGGGGGAGGGGATCACATCCAGTGATGCTTAGGTGTTACTCCTAGTTATGAGCTCAGAAATCGCTGTAGGCGTGGGGGCCTATATTGGACACCAGGGATCAAACCGAGGTCTGTCCTGGATCAGCCACATGCAAGGCAAGCACCCTACTGCTGCACTATTGCTCCAGCTCATTTCTGTAGCTTTCTTCATAGCAACAGTGAGCTAATCCAATATAATCTTTGCTTCAATTGGATCTTCTTAAAAACAGTCTTCTACAATTCAGATACTGTTATTCCTTCATGTAACTAAAACTTTTCCTCATATAATTAGTTAGTCTATTCTTTGATAGAATAGTTTGCCATCTCTAGAATGCAAATTCTATACTGGTATGCACTAAGTCCAATCCTGATGATAGATTACCTGATAGTTAAAGAGTCTTATAATGGGTTATGTGAATCACTTCAATAAAATCATGCAGTTTAAGCATCAGAGCAACATCCAATTATACTTCCAATGGTTGAGAATCGTGGAAAGAAGACAATGCCTTCTCAATAAAAATATATAAATCTCTGAAGGGCTTGTAATTCATAATGGTCACAATAAAAATATTTAAAAAAGAAAATAAGGCAATATTCTGGGAAGACGCAAAGGATAGTTAAGATATTTGTGTTTTAGTTCACGACATAGGTTTTCTTTCCTTCCAGTCAAACTAGCACTTCTTAAATAAAAACAGTCAAGGTGTTCACTCTAAGAAAGATCCCTAAAGTTTGTACTGAATATCTCCTTTTCTCTCTTTCAACTAAATCTTTGCAATGAAAGCTTGTACCTAGCGTCTTCAGACAGATCTACCTGACATGGCATCTCTGTCTGGAGTTAACTTCAGCTTCCTGTACCAGCAAAGTCAAGCAGATAAATAACAAGCAAGCACAATTTAGAAGCTATGCTAGTGCCAAATTTTCCTAGGAATAAGAGCTCATTAAAAGCATGTGGCTATGCTCACTGCCTATGCCAACTGTCAACTTTCCTTTAAAAACTAGGAAGATCAGTTGCAGAATATGGTGAGTCTGGGCCAAAGTAGCAGTCCCCTCTCAAAACTGAAGAGAGCTGGATTAACTTCTTTGTGGAGATTGGGAACTGTGGTTTGACTTGTCAGATTGAGTTTTATACAGGAGTTATTTACCCTCACAGTGTACATTGTGAAAAGTAGGGATCTGCTGGGAGTTGATTCTTTTCTCCAATAAATCCTCTTGTCTCCTACCACTTTGAGAATGTCTTCTCCCTTTTTTGCTTTTCTTTTTGCTTTTGAGGTCTTCCTGTTAGAGCCAGTAGTTGTTCCCGTGGAAGTATGCTTCAACTACTGAGAAACCAGAGAAACCCTGAATCCCGCTTAGACCAAGGTAATTCCCTTTCTTATTTCCCCAATACTTATTGTGCCTTTGCAAAATTTAATAAATAAATAAAATAAAGAAGCACAAAACCTTGCCACACCAGCACTTCTTCCTTTATTTTTCTTTTTCTCTTTGTTTTCTTCTTCCTTTCTTTAGTTTCTTTTTCACTCTTGTGGTTATTATTTGGTTATTTTTGTTTTTGTTGTTGTTGTTGCTGGGTGCTTTTACTTTTTTGGTAGTTACTGCTTTTTTTTTGTTTTTTTATCTTCTTTCAGCAGAACCACACAACTTGAATCACCTTGTTCTGTCTCATGAATTAGGAGGAAAACAAAAATGAATGGTACCAGGAAAAAACAACCATATGAACATTGAGTGGAAATAAAAGATGATCAGATTTAAACACCAAATCCAAAGTCAGCAACAACAGAATTAATACCCTATCTCAATAAGCTATTACACTAGCAATTCGGGGGGTAAAGGAGGGAGATATGGAACACATGCTGGGAAAAGGGGTGGAGGGAGGACAATCCAGGAGTGGGAACGGCCCTGATTCATTGTCACTAACTTAAATATTACTGTGAAAGATGTGTTATTCACTTTTGGTCACAATAAAAATTATTTAAAACAAGAATTGTTCTTTATTGTTTAAGATTAAGTGTTTTGGCACCAACTTACTTTTTAATGGTACCGTATTTGCCGGCGTATAAGTTAACTGGTCAAATAAGACGACCCCCTAATTTTACAGTTAAAACATAGGTTTAGGCCTGTATTCGCTGTATAAGAGAGAATGTTCCTGTGCTGTAACTGTATGTATCACAGTAAGCAATCACAACAAGCAAAGGTTCAAAGGGTATACTGCAATAGACTTCCTCTCTGACTCTGGCCCATTTGAGCAGGTTTTTGACAGTGTAGATTCGGGTACAGAACATTGTCTAATTTGCATACATCAAAAGCCTGCTTGGATTGGCTGAGTTAGAGAGGCGGTCTGAGCAGCCTTGCAGTGATTCGTGCAGGATCGAGTTGGAAAATTCATTTTGTGGCAATATCCAGATGATTTTCTTTTATCGGCATATAGAGACATGTTTTGAGATATACTCAGCATATAAGACGACTTCCGATGTTTGGTTGACTTTTTTTCATTTCAAAAGTTGTCTTATATGTCGGCAAATATGATAAGTATTAATATTGATATTAATATTAATAAGTTACATATTAATCATGCATTTCATTTGCATTGCTTATTGCAAAAGAAGGCAATTGTTTCTATAGGTATCTTGAAAGACATTGATTCATAAATATTACCCTTATTTTTTTGGTTTTGTCTTTTTTGGTTTTGGTTTTGGGGTCACACCCAGTGGCACTCAGGGGTTACTCCTGGCTATGCACTCAGAAATCACTCCTGGCTTGGGGACCATATGGGATGTCAGTGGATCAAACTGAAGTCTATCCTAGGTCAGTGCATGCAGAGCAAACATATTGCCACTTGTGCCACAGTTCTGGCCCCCCTTGTTTTGATTTTAAATGTAATTGAAATTTTAACAAAATAGTAGCATTTTTAGATAAATTGGGATTAATTATATTAAAGGACTAATGTATAAATATGTTTAAGTAAACTTATACAATGAGATATGTGATTTACAGAGACTTTTGTTTTGGGTCCATACTCAGTGGTTGGTTCAGTGGTTACTCCTAGCTCTGTACTCGTGATACACTTGGGGTTTCTCCAGGGACCAGATGAGCTGCCAGGATTCTAACCCAGTTCAATCATTTGCAAGGCAAACATCCTATCTGCAATATCCCTCTAGCTCTTTCAGAGAAATTTAACTTGCTTGCTTGATTGTTTTAATTTGGGGTCACAACTATTGGTATTCTTGGCTCTTCACTCAGGGATCACTATCACTCCTAGCATGCTTGGGGACCATATGGGATGCCAGGGATGAAATCTGGATTGGCTCCATGCAAGGCAAGTGACCTCCCTGTTTTTCTATCTCAATGACTGCCTTAGAGTCATTTCTTTTCTTTTCTTTTCTTTTTTTTTTTTTTTTTTTTTTTGGTTTTTGGGTCACACCCAGCAGTGCTCAGGGGCTACTCCTGGCTCCATGCTCATAAATTGCTCCTGGCAGGCACGGGGGATCATATGGGGCACCGGGATTCGAACCGATGACCTTTTGCATGAAAGGTAAACACCTTACCTCCATGCTATCTCCCGGGCCCCTAGAGTCATTTTTAATATTTTAAACTATTTTAAAATATGCCCCTAAGAATAATTTGAAATAAACTTTCAAGTTTTTCTTAAAATATTTTGAAATCTTATATATTTGTGAGATAAACATTTTTGGTTTTTTTTGTTTGTTTGCTTTTTGACCACACCCATTTGATGCTCAGGGGTTACTCCTGGCTTCGTGCTCAGAAATTGTCCCTGGCTTGGGGGGACCATATGGGACGCTGGGGGTTCGAACCGCGGTCCTTCCTTGGCTGGTGCTTGCAAGGCAGACACCTTACCTCTAGTGCCACTTTACTGGTCCCGAGATAAACATTTTTATGACTTAAACAATTCTATGGCACATTAAAACTATGAATAAGTATACTGGTTTTATTTTACTAGCTTTACTTATTAGCATAAATAAACCAAATTAAACTCTACTAATTAGAAATTTATGTCCATTCAAACATAGACTTTTACCTATATTAGAATACAGGTAAAAACATGAAAGCAATTAGTAATTTTCAACACTAAATGTTTTTATACTAAGGAATATATATTTAATTAACTTAAAGGAGATAAATAAGTTTTAGCTTTATATATTTATTTATTCAAGAAGGGAAATATCCAAGTGCTTCTATGTGCTATTACTGAATTAAATATAAATTATGGTATAACTTTAAAAGTATTGCTCTTAATTTATTTCTATTTATTTATTGTTTTGGGGGGCACACCCATTTGATGTTCAGGAGTTATTCCTTGCTAAGCACTCAGAAATTGCTCCTGGCTTTGGGGGACCATATGGGACGCTGAGGGATCAAACCCCGGTCCTTCCTTGGCTCGCGCTTGCAAGGCAGACACCTTACCTCCAGCACCACCTCACAGGCCCCTAATTTATATTTCTAAATTTAATTTGTGAACTTTACTTATTCAAGATACTGGTTTATATTTTTAACATATCACAGTGTAAATAATACAGATCTTGGAATTAGGCTAAATTTTACCTTACTATACTTGAAAAATTATTAAAAATTTAGGGATAAATCATTCAAATAGAGATACTTTGGTGAATAAAAAAGGTGGCTGTTAATTTCTCTGCAAGAATATGCCTAATCAGAGTGTGATCTGGGCAAGATAGATTATCAATTAAATGAATATTAAAATGTGATTTTTTATCTTTGAATTTCAAGTCTTTATTATCTGGGTTGTTCAAAATAGATTTGTTTATTATTGTTTTCAGCTGCTTGACATTAAATCTATCCAAGTCTCATAAAACCATTTTGTATTGCTATATTCACTTGTAAGAATAACCTTATTAAGTCATATGTTCAAATATAAGATATTTAGTAATGTACAGTTTAAAATTTCGTATCTAACCCAGAACATATCCTTTCCCTAAAAGTAGGTTTAAATTTCAACCTTGGAGGAAAACAGGAATATTTGTAAGCTATCTTTCTCTACCCTGTTGACCCAAACACTAGCTGCAGGGGTCTGAAGTCAGAAGACAGTCTGTAAAAGAATCCAAACACACATGCACGCACGCACACACACACACACACACACACACACACACACACACAGAAAGAGAAGACCTTGGAAAATTCCTCATATTACCCTCACTCCTATTCTCCAACCACCACTAAGCAGCAAGCTTCGAAGAGATCAGGAAATGAAAAGGCCATTTTCTTTTTATATGAGGAAAACTTCCCACCTGTAAGGTGGGACCATTCAGTTTCACTAACAATCAAAGGAGCTACATTCAAACAATTCTATCCAATGAGAAACAATGTAGATTGATTTAGAAATAGACAAATTCTATAATCCCACACTATTCTGTTAATCTTCTATCTCCTACAGGTAGAGGACATTGCAGGAATGAGGTTATATTCTATATCATCAGATACACGTACTATGCAATGTACATATTATTGAAAATATAATGCAATTGTGGTTTTAATTTGCATTGCTTTATTTAACATAGTGTTCTTTATTTAACACTTTTTGATAGTGGATTTTTTTATTAGTTGCAATTCTCTTTGATAGCATACCTATTAAACACTATAAATGTATCTTTTTTGGAATTGATTCATATTCTCTTCAAGTCTCTGAAAATTAAAAACAATTATTCCCTTGTATAAAAATGATAAAGATTAAAATTTGATATTTTCTATTTTTGGGGTTTTTTTTTGGGGGGGTCACACCTGGCAGGCTCAGGAGATCATATAGGATGCCGGGATTCAAACCAATGACCTTCTGCATGAAAGGCAAATGCCTTACCTTCATGCTATCTCTCCAGCCCCGATATTTTCTATTTTAATAGGAGAAATATATTGTATCCAGAGAAATAATTTTATTTCTTGCATGCAGGAAATCTAACCAAACAAATCCTGGTTTTGAAAAGACAATACCAGAGACCAACAGTAATGGTGACAGTGGTCAGCTTTGGGGATCAAAAAGGCCATTCTGAACTCAGGCTAATGTTATGAAAGAAGAGCATGATCTCTTAACTTTGTTCTGCACCCACACATATTCTAGGCAAAATGTACAAGCAAACACATAAAAGATACCACCACACTGAAAACTTCACAATGGGAAAGCAATACAGAACCCCTACTCACTTAGTGAATAAAGATGGAGGATCTGAGGACCGAACTAATATTAACCACCTATATAGTCTTCTCCTTGATAAATACTTTAGAAAGGAAATGTGGAAGATGTTCAGAAATTTCAAAGAAACTATGAAATGAACAGCTAGTAAGACTCAAAAGAATATGAGAGTAGGAAAAAATTTTAAACAAATTTAATAGGGCAGAAAAATGGATAGTCAAAATGAGCAACTTACTGGAGACTCTCAATAACAGAGTAAATAGTTGCTAAGGACAGAATTGGTGAGATGGAAGCTGAGCTGCATACAATTCCATAAAACAGAAGAAGTTGGTTAAGACTTAATATAAAATAGCTCCAAACATGCAGACAAGATGGAAATAAATGAACAAATAAAATAGTCCTTTGGGATAACTTCAACAGGAATATCATAAAAATCATTAGAGTTCCAGACAGACAGAAAATAAACCTCTATGAAGAAGCCCCAGTCAAAGGCACCATTGCTAAGAATTACCCAGAACTGAAGAATATATGTACCTAATTTTGGATAGTTTAATAATACTAGCTAAAATAAATCCAAACATAAACACCTGAAGGTAAAATCTTAGTCAAATTGATAAATATCTGTCAGAAATAAAATATTGAAGGCAGCAATATAAAAAATCATATACAAGGAAGCATTCTTAACATTTATGGCAGAATTATCACAAGCAACTTTCTAGGCCCAAAGGCAGTGGGTGTATATAAGCGAAAATCTCAATGAAATCAATCCTTGACACAAATACATCACCTTGCACAACTTCAACCAGGTTTGAAGGACAGATGCATAGATTTATGGATAAATAACAGCTCAAAAAATTCACACACTCACACCGTTAAAAGAACTGCAGTGGGGGGCCCGAGAGATAGCATGGAGGTAAGGCGTTTGCCTTTCATGCAAAATGTCATTGGTTCGAATCCCGGTGCCCCATATGGTCCCCCGTGCCTGCCAGGAGCAATTTCTGAGCATGGAGCCAGGAGTAACCCCTGAGCACTGCCGGGTGAGACCCAAAAACCCAAAAAAAAAAAAAAAAGAACTGCAGTGTATAAAGCAAAACGCATACCATAAACACACTAACCTTCTACAAAAAATGGCACAAAATCCTATGACCATAATCTCCTTCAAGGTTAATGAACTAAGGTTAATGGACTAAAGTTAAGAAACAGAGTGGTAAATGGATTAGAAAATTGAATCCAATTTGCTGTCTGCAAGAAATTTTAATATTCAGAGTAAAACAGATCAAAGTCAAAGTTTGAAAGGCAAACTTTCAAGCAAGCAACTTACTTTAAAAGACTGTAGTGACCATTTTAATATCAGATGACACAATGATAATTTTAGAAAAAGCTATGAGACATAGAGGATCATTTCTTAAAGATAATGTATATAAGGAACAAATGAGAGATAAATCAAAGAGGAAATCAAACAATTCTTGGAAACAAATTAGAATGAAGACATGAATTATCAGAATTTGTGGGACATAGTCAAAGCAGTATTCAGAGGAAAACTTTATAGCTTTGCATATTTATTAGGAAAGAAGAAAAGACCCACATAAATTTTCTTTTCTTTTTTTTTTTTTTTTTTTGGTTTTTGGGCCACATCCGGTGATGCTCAGGGGTTACTCCTGGCTATTCGCTCAGAAGTCGCTCCTGGCAGGCATGGGGGACCATATGGGGAGCCAGGGGATCGAACCACGGTCCGTCCTAGGTTAGCGCAGGCACCTTATCTCCAGTGCCACCGCCCGGTCCCCACATAAATTTTCTTAATGGCATAACTTATGACATTGGAAAATAATCAGCAAAATTAGCTGAACGTGGACAGTGAAGAGAAAGTGATAAAATTTTAACAGAAATTAATGAAATAGATACCCCAAAACAATCCAAAAGATCAATGAAAAAAATGTTTGTTCAGTAAAAAAACTGATAAAACATTTACAAAGTCTCATAAGGAAAGTGACATAATACTTTAATAGAGTAAAAAATAAAAATTGCTGATAGTACAGAAACTACAGAAATACAGGGGGTAATCAAAGATTATTTTGAGAAGCAGTATGCCATAAAATAAAAGAAACTATAAGAAATTTATAAATTTTTGGAGTTTACCCTTCCAATTTTGAACCAAAATGATCCAAAATACATGAACAGACCTATCACAATTGAGAAAATTGAACTGAGGAAATTAAATGGCTTCCCACACCCAGTTGTATTGACATGTAAATTCTCTTAAACCTTTCAAGAGGACTTACTACCAATCATTTTTAGTCTCTTCCAGAAAATTTATAAAACAGAAATGTTTCCATCATTTTTAATGAAGATAACATTAATTTGAAAAATCAGAGACAAAGCAAACAGTAGAATAACAAGATTATGTCCTTGAAGAACACAGATGCAAATTTCCTCAACAAAATACTAGTATGAAATAGGAGAAACTATGGACCTAATGCACATCGTATAAGAGGCTAAAATCTAAGATATTTAAGACAATGATAAGAGGTTAAAATCTAAGACATATAAGGCAATGATTGTGGTAGAGCATTTGTCTTGCACAAGGCTGATCTACAACGGATTATGGTATGATCCTCCTCATCATCTCCTTCAATGTCAATGGACTAAATACACCAATAAAGAGACACAGAGTGGTGAAATAGATCAAAAAGATGAACCTGACCTTCAGTTGTCTCCAGGAAACACACCTGAATAGTCAGAAAAAACATAGACTAAAAATCAAAGACTGGAGGAAAATCATCCACGAAAACAACACCCATAAAAAAGCTGGGGGGCCATTTAATATCTGATGACATCAACTTTAGACTCAGAAAAGTTGTAAGGGACAAAGATGGACACTTCATACTAACCAAAGGATATGTGCAACAGGAAGAAATTACACTACTAAACATATATGCACCTAATAGAGACCAGAAAATTATCTAATACAATTATTGACAAATTTGAAAGAAGACATTAATAATAACACAATAATTGTGGGAGACCTCAACACGGCCCTGTCAACACTTGATAGGTCAACCAAAATGAAACCCACAAAAATTTACTAGCCATGAAAAGAGAAATGGAAAAAAGAGACCTAGTAGATATATATAGGACATTGCATACCCCCAAATTGGATATACATTCTTCTCCAATGTACATGGGTCATTCTCCAGGATAGACCACATGCTGGAACATAAAACATACCTCCATGAAATCAAGAGAATAGAAATTTTGCAGGCTACCTTTGCTGAAAACAAGCCTCTGAAATTAGACACAGAAGAAATACTTTAACAAATGGAAATTAAACAGCCTGCTAATGAACAACCAGAGATGAAATCAAAGAAGAAATCAAAACTTTCCTAGAAAGAAATTACAATGAAGACACAAACAATCAGAATCTATGGGACACAGCGAAAGTGGTCCTGAGAGGAAAATGTATAGCTTTGCAAGCACACATCAGACAGTAAGAAAGGGCACATCTGAACAGCTTAATGATGCAGCCTATAAAATTAGAAAATGATCAACAAAAGGAACGAAAAACAGGCGGACAGAAATAAATAACAAAGCAGTATAACGAATAAAATAACAAAGCAGAAATCAATGGAGCGGAAACCCAAAAACAATCCAAAAGGTCAACAAAAGTAGTGATTTTTTAACAAAAGAATTAAGACATTGGCAAAACTCACATAGAAAGAGAGAGAAACTTGATAACTCTTATTAGAAATGAAAAGGGAAAGATTACTACAGATACTGAAGAGATTCAAAGGGTAATTAGAAACTACTTTGAGAAACTCTATGTCACTAAACATGAGAACCTGGAACAAATGGATAAATTCTTGGACTCTTATAACCTTCCACAGTTGAGTAAGGAGGAGGTAGCACATCTAAACACCCCCATAACTATTGAGGAAATTACAACGGTAATAAAAGAACTGCCCAAAAAGAAAAGCCCAGGCCCAGATAAGTTTACTAATGAATTCTTTCAAAGCTTTCAAGAGGAACTATTACTAATCCTAGTCAGGCTCTTTCATAAAATTGAATAAATGGGAACACTTCCAAACAGATTTTATGAAGCCAACATTACCTTGATACCAAAACCAGACAAGATGCTGCCAAAAAAGAAAATTACAGACTAATATACCTGATAAACACAGATGCAAAGATCCTCAACAAATGCCAGGCAAATAAGATGCAATGCCTCATCAAGAAGATAATTCACTATGATCAAGTAGGTTTCATCCCAGGAATGCAAATATGGTTTAGCATCCATAAACCTATCAACAAAATATACATCAACAACAATAAATATAAAAATTACATAATCATATCAATAGACACAGAGAAAGCATTTGATAAGGTCCAATACCCATTCTTGATATAAAAAAAAACTCTCAGCAAGATGGGTATGAAAAGAACCTTTCTCAATATAATCAAGGCCATCTACCATAAGCCAATGGTAAATATTATTCTCAATGGAGAAAAACTAAAAGCCTTCCCTCTATAATCCGATTCCAGAACAAGACAAGGTTGTTCGCTCTCTCCACTCTTATTCAAAATAGTACTGGAAGTACTTGCTATAGTAATTAGGGAAGAAAAATACATCAAGGGCATCTAGATAGGAAATGAAGAAGTCACGCTCTCACTGTTTGCAGATGACATGATACTCTACTTAGAATACCCTAAAGACTCTAACAAAAGCTTCTAGAAACAGTAGATTCATATAGCAATGTGGCAGGCTATAAAATTAGCACACAGAAATCAATGGCTTTTTATACACCAATAATGATCGAGAAGAAATGAACATTAAGAAAACAACCCCATTCACATTAGTGCCACACAAACTCAAATATCTTGGAGTCAACTTGACCAACACATGAAGGACCTATATAAAGAAAACTATAAAGCCCTGCTCCAATAAATAAGAGAGGACACACGGAAATGGAAACACATACCCTGCTCATGGATTGGCAGGATTAATATCATTAAAATGGCAATACTTCCCAAAGCATTCTACAGGTTTAATGTGATCCCTCTAAAGATATCCATGGCATTTTTCAAAGAAGTGGATCAAACCCTTTTGACATTCATTTAGACCAATAAACACTCTTGAATATATGTAGATAGATATAGATATACATATATATTGCTATAGCAATCCTTGGGAAAAGGAATATAGGAGGCATTATTTTACCCACCTTTAAACAGCATTACAAAGAAATTGTTATCAAAACAGTATGATATTGGTATAAAGACAGACCCTCAGATCACTGGAAAAGGCTTGAGTACTAGAGAATGTTCCCCAGACATTAAATTACCTAATTTTTGATGAAGGAGCAAGAAATTCTAAATGGAGCAAGGAAAGTCTCTTCAACAAGTGGTGTTGGCACAATTGGCTAGCCACTTGCAAAAGTGTACTTAGACTCCCAGTTAATATCATATGCAAAGGTAAAATCCAAATGGCTTAAAGACCTTGATATTCTACCTGATACCATAAGAGATATAAGGCACATAAGAGATGTGCCTTTTGGCCATCTGTATGTCTTCAGTAAGAAAATCTCTGGTAATTAATTCTCTCCCATTTTATTTGGATGACTTATATGTTTTTAAATTAATATCGTAAAGCATTCCATGACATTGAGACTAAATGCTTCTTAAGTAGGAAACTGCACTCTTCAAACAAGTGAAAGCAGAGATTAACAGGTCATAATATATTAATCTGAGAATCTTCTGCACCTCAAAGAAAACATTACCAAGGATACAATCCCCCCCCCCACTGAGTGATAGAAACTATTCACCCAATACCCATCATATAAGGAGCTTATATCCAAAATATATAAGGCACTGACAGAACTTTACAGGAAAAACCATCTATTCCCATCAGAAAATAGGAGAATAAATGGAGTGACAACTTGACAAAAAAGAAATACAAATGGCCAAAAGACACATGAAAAATTGTTCCACATCACTAGTCACCAGGGAGATGCACATCAAAACAACAAAGATGTACCATCTCATACTACAGAGATTGACACACATCATAAAGAATGAGAACAATCAGTGCTGGTGGGGATGAGGAGAGAAAGGAACTCTTATCCACTGCGGGTGGTAATGTCGTCTTATCCAGGCTTTATGAAAAGCGATATGGAGATTCCTCAAAAAACTGGAAATCGTGGTCCCATACAATCCAGCTATACCACTCCTAGGGATGTACACTAGGAACACAAAAATATAATACAAAAATCCCTTCTTTACACCTATGTTCATTGCAGCACTGTTTACAATAGCCAGACTCTGGAAACAACCAATATGCCTTTCAACAGATGAATGGCTAAAGAAGCTGTAGTACATATATACAATGGAATATTAGGCAGCCATCAGGAGAGATAGAGTCATGAATTTTCCTATACATGGATCTACATAGAATCTATTATTCTGAGTGAAATAAATCAGAAGGAAAGATAGACGCAGAATAGTCTCACTCATTTAAGGATTTTAAGAAAAATGAAAGACATTCTTGCAATAAATTTCAGAGACAAAATAGAGGAGGGCTGGAACTTCCAGCTCACTTCATGCAGCTCACCACAAAGAGTGATGAGTACAGTTAGAGAAATAACTACATTGAAAACTATATTAACAATGTGAATGAATGAGGGAAGTAGAACGCCTGTCTAGAGTACAGACAAGGCTGGGGTGGGAGGAGGGAGATTTTGGACATTTGTGATGGGAATGTTGCAGTGGTGAATGGGGGAGGGTGTTCTTTACATGACTGAAGCCCAACCACAATCATGGTTGTATTTAAGATATTTTAATAACGATATTAATTTAAAAATATATAAGTCATCCAAATAAAATGGGAGAGAATTAATTACCAGAGATTTTCTTACTGAAGACACACAGATGGCCAAAAGGCACATAAAATGTTCAATATTATTAGTTATCAGGGATATGCTAATCAAAACATCAATAAAATATTCTTATACCACACAGACTGGCACATATTACACCAAATAAAAAAATTCCATTAAGGTTGGACTAAACAGCATTCCTACCAGCAATGAATGAGAGTTTTTCTTCCCATATCCCTGTCAGCACTGATTGTTCTTATTCTTCGTCATGTGTGCCAGTCTCTGTTGCCTATGGACGTAATTGTTCTTTTGATTTGCATCTCCATGATGCAAATCATAATTATTGTTGTGCCGCATTATTTTTCATGTCACTTTTGGACATCTGTATTTCTTCTCTGAGGAAGTTTCTGTTCATTTCTTTTCCCCATTTTTTATGGGGTTGCATTTTTTGCCCACTTTGGCCAACGACTTGATAATTCTGTCAACTGTCATTTAAAAATGACTGGGGCTGGAGAGATAGCACAGTGGTAGGGAGTTTGCCACACAAGAACCCAATCCAGGACGGATTGTAATTCAAGTACAGCACCCTATGTGGTCCCCTGTTCCTGCCAGGAGTGACTTCTGAGTGTAGGGCCAGGAGTAACCCTGAGCGCCGCCAGTTGTGATACAAAAAACAAAATAAATAAATTAATAAAATTTTATACCTTATTAACAATTGGTATTTACAATATTTAAATTATTAACAAAGTACTGATATATTATTTAGTTTAATGTTTTATTAGATTTTATTTCTATCTCATCATCAATTTATAAATGTTGCAATTTTATTTTTTACACAAATTTCTTTTGGAACATTTGATAGATTATATTGGAGTACATTCATGATAATTTTACTACAGCTTATAACTTACTCTTCATTTTAGGCATTTTGAACACAGAATGTGTTAGCAATTGTGCAACTGAATTTCTAATATGCCTTTTTTATGATGCTTCTAGTGGCATAATAGATAACAAATGGAAATTTAGATAGAAATCATTTCAACTAAATAGTAACTTTTAAAAATACTTATTTTGTACATTTCTCATAATTTATGTAGCATATAAGGCAAATAGTAAATTGCCCATATTAGGGATAACTGACAGTCATGAACATAACTATCTTATCTACTTTATTATTTTTTTGCCATCCCTCCACTCCCCTCTACTTCATTATTTTTATATATCTGTACATTTCCAGTTTAGTGATCTCTAAAGCTACAAACATATTCTTATTATTATTTCTGACAATAAATTATTATTCTATATCACAATAAAGAAAAATTATTTGTGCATTGTGGGTTCAAGTAGCATATGCATCTTAGTGTGTAGATCATCAACAAAATAATATTATTCTAGAAATTGTTTGACCAGAACAAGTATAAAATAATTAAATTTATCACTTAAACAATGAATATAAATATAATTGTTTAAATGACACATGAATTTTTTGAGTTAGCAAAATGAACCTTCCCAACATTACACAGAGGCATTCTATGACTTTTATATGATTTCTGCTCTGTTTATAATTATCTGACTTGATTATTTAAAAGAGAGATGTATGTTGTGAATATCTGGACTTTGCATAAGCTCAAGTTATTACTTCCCTTGACACTATCTTTCATGCAGCATGTGTTTGTATCTTATGTCCTTTCTGAACAGTATGCATGTAAAGAAACCTAAAGTTAAGGGGCAGATTTGTATGAGAAGGTGCCCAGTAGAAATAAAATATTCAATTATTAACACTGAAATGCTTATAATAAAATTTTTAAATAAACTATATAATTTCCAATGTATGTCCTTACATATTTTTCTAATTACTTAAATGATTAAAAACATGTCATCATAATTGTATCATCTAGGTTCTTATTTACTACAGTCTGATATTCTGTTTCTCTATTAAACAAGATAATATGATATTATCTACAGACAATAGAGTAAGAGGAGAAAGAGGAAAAAGAAAACTGCTAAACACTTTGAAATAATGAGAGAACACAAATAAATGGAAATACAAGCTCTACTTTTTAATTTGGAGCAAATCGTTGTACAAATTCAATGTTCTTCCTATTAGAATATCCATGATGCTTATTTTAATAATGATCAGACACTTTTTAAATACATAATGAACAATAAATATCCACAAATATCTAAAGCAATCTTTGGGAAAAGAAGATGGTGGTATCTTCCCCAAATTCAAACTGTACTTTAGGGGCCGGGCAGTGGCGCTGCAGGTAAGGTGCCTGCCTTACCGCGCTAGCCTTGGACGGACCACGGTTCGATCCCCCGGTTCCCATATGGTCCCCCGTGCCTTCCAGGAGCGACTTCTGAGCGCATAGCCAGGAGTAACCCCTGAGCGTCACTGGGTGTGGCCCCCCAAAAAAAAAACTGTACTTTAAAGCAGTATTAATTAAATTGTCATGTCATTGAAATAAACATATATTCTGTTATCAGTCAAATAAAATTAAATATATTGAAAGAAATACCTATATAATTTAGAATTATATACATTTTTAAAAATTTTCTTGTCTATAAGAGCAAAAATCATCAATTGGAGCAAGTAAAACCTCTTTAACAAGTGGTGCTGGGAAAACTGGAAGCTACTTGAAATAAACTCAGTCTCTTCCTGATATCATGTACAATGATCAAATAAAAATATATTAAAGACCTTGGTATCACAGCTGAAACCATAAGGAGGAAATCATAGGCTTAAATCTCCATGACACTGAAGCTAAAGATATCTTCAAGAATGTAAACACCTATAACCAAACAAATAGAAACAAAAATAAAAAATGAAATATCAGTAAATTAAAAAGCTCTCCACCTCAAAGGAAACTAGGATCAGGATATAAATACTGGCACAGAAAGGAAGAATCTATTCCCCTAATATCAATCTGATGTAATGAAATGTTTTCCTTTAATCTTGGCACAGGAACAACAGGAATTTTTTTTCTGAGAAATGACTTAACAGGACAAAATATGTATGAAGGCCAGAGTTTTACAGCAAAGCAGTTCTGAAAATCCATCAATTGCCCACAATACTAACTTCAGTATCCACTGCTACTACACTAACCCACCACCGCAGTACTTCAGCTTATGGCCCCAAGGAAATTGCTTCTTAATTTAGTATGGGAGTCTCTAAATGAGAGGTTTCTTTGCTCTTAATGACCGGCACCCTTTGCTTGAATCGCTCTCCAAGAAACTGATTAATATCTAAGATACATAAAGCTTTAGAAGGACTTTACAGGAAAAGCACATCTAATCCCATAAAAAAAATGAGAAGGAGTAAACAGAATTTTTCTCAAAGAAGAAATACAAATGGTTAAAAGCATTTGAAAAATGCTCCATATCATTAATCATTGAGTTATGCTAATTAAAACTGCAATGGAATACTACCTCACACAACAGAGTCTGCCACACATCAAGAAAAATAAGAACAACCAGTGCTAACACAAATGTGGGAAGAAAAGCACTTGCATTCACTGCTGCTGGATATATAGACTGGTCTGATTCTCTTTGGAAAACAATATGGCATTTTCTCAAAATACTAGAAATTTGAGTTCCCATGTGACCCAATACTACAACTCCCGGGAATTTAATTTAGAGACCCCAAAATCCTAGGATAAAAAAAGCATCTGCACTCCTATATTCATTGAAGCAATATATACAATAACCAGAATCTGGAAACAACTTAAGTGTCTTAGAACAGATGAGTAGATAAATAAATTGTGGTACATCTACACAATGCAACTGTTACAAAAAAATGAACTCATAAAATGTGCTTATATATGAATAGATATGGAGCACATTATGCTGAACAAAGAGAGTCAAGAGGATAGTGATAGACCTAAAATTACACACTTACTTGTGTGATTTAAAAATTGTTGGTAATAATATCAAAATACAAAAGAGATGAGATACAAGAGGACAAGAGATACAAGAAATTTGCCACCAAAAAATGTGAAAGTGCAAATAGGGAAAAAAATGTGACAATAATCGCAGCGAATAATAACTAAGGACATAAAGTGGCTACTGAAAGGAGGTAGTATTTAAAGGTTATAAAGGAAGACAGAGAGACAGAAACAGAGAGGAAACAAAAATGTCTGCCATAGAGGAAGGCACTGGGGAGGGAAGGCAGGAGGAAGAAGGGTGACAAACCAGAACATTGATGGCAAGAAAAGTGCACTGATGAAGGGATGTTTCTTGAGCATTTTATTATTGAAACTCAATCATGAACAACTTTCTAACTTTATCCTAGGTTTCGATTAAAACAGTTATCAAATACAAAAATCCTAGTGAATTTATGGAAAAATTTTGAAAATGGCCATCTGTCTTCCCAAAATAGGATGGCACTCCAATATGACCTAGTATTATAACTGATTATCATAATTATTTCTTTAAAATTCAAATATTCATTAAAAGATTATATACATTCCAATTGCAGCACTTAATATAATAGCCAAGATATAAATAGGTACATGTAGGTAGATCAAGAAGTTATGGAATATATAAAATATGAATTACTATTACTGCCCTAAGAAAAAATAAAATAATACAAATTGCCATAAATTTAACATGAATGGACTTAAAATATATCATATTGAGAGAAGTCTGTCAGAAGGAAAGGAATAAATATAAAACAATCTTTTCAATATGTGACTTAGTGATGCACAGCAAATTAGTATAACATAAAGGCAAAAGACAATATTATAGTGAATTTATTCAATATTCTGAGATTGGGTAAGAGGTTTATAGTTAAGTAAACATTGGTAATTGTTGTGTTTTGGAATTATGTATATAAAAGCTTGTAAATAATAAATGGTAAATAACAAGAACTCAATTAATTTAAAAAAGCTAATTCAGTCAAAGATCTTTTAGGAACACCAGTATGTATACAGATGGAATTGAAACTAAAGAATACAACAACTAAGAATACAAGCCACGACAAAAAATTCTGTATGTAGTGAATCCATATCAGTAAACTTGAAGACAAATTATAAGCCAGTAACAATAATAAAGTGCCAAAAATATAATAATTCAAAGAATAGAATAAAATGTAATACATTTAATAGATAATAACAAGACTCTGAATAGCAGGTAGGATATTTGCCTTGCATATCGCCAATTAACTTCAATCACTTACAACCCTTGAGACCCCCTAATCACAGAGCAGGAGTGAGACATAAGCACAGCCTGGTGTGGGCCAACATAAAAATATAAATAGAGGGGGTAAGAGACATAATAAAGCAGCCATGATAGATGCCCATAGTTAAATTCTCCAGAACCTACATGGTTCTTTGAATCAGGACTGATGTCTGAATATAGAGATAGAAATAAACTTGCACCCTTAACACTGAGAAGACTTAAGAACATCAACGACCTGCATACTGGACAGGGCTTTCTGCATTGCCCTTTAATTGTAAGGTGAAACGAGAGGATGCTCTGCACAATCCTAACTGCAATAAAGGATATACAGACTCCAGGATCTTTAATACAGAAACATGATACCAATAACAGAGACATCATGGAAAATAAAAGTGTGTTGGCACTAAAGACAACGACTTGGATTGGGCAATCTAGTGTTCCTGGAGCCTAGAGCTGGTCTTATGCCAGGAAACATCAGGGGTTTGGTCCCCTTGTATTTAGGCCAAGGATTTTCCTTCCATGATCCCCATATTTTGGTGGGCCGATGCAAACAATTATTGCCACTCTAATGCCGTTTTCACTATACTCCTTTGACTCTTATCCTTTAAAAAAAAGTATCCACTTTTGAGGCTAACTTAAAATAATATGCATAATCATGCAAATGTAAAAAAAATACTATGCCTTCAATGTTTAAGGAGTTGCATAAGTTTTATGGCTTTAGAATGCTTGATGTGCTGCTAAGAAATATGTATTACAATCTGGGGTCTTGAGGGTCAAAGTAATTGTACATGGGTTCTGCTTTATTTTTCTTAATATTCTTTGCCTGAAAGTTCAATGTTAAGATATCAGTAAGGGGACTTATGTGAAGTTTGTTTATGGGTGATCTTCTTTCCACTGTAGCTTTACCTTGTCTTCTTTCTTTGCATCTTTTTTCTCATAATTAAAAAAAAAGAGAAAAAAATAAGCTTGCATACAGTAAAACAAACCAAAATACAGCAATTTTCCTGTTAGTCAAATTTTGATACTTACTATCAAAATAATTATAATATATCTTGATATAATTTTGATCATTGTTTAGATGTATGTTGCTAAATTTCTAAAATGTAGAGGAATTCTCAAATATCTTTCTTCTATTTCCTTATTATTTAATTCAATCTCAGTTTAAAATCCACCTTGAATCAAATCTATATTTTTATTGCTTTGTGGGGGGGGTCATACTAGGCAATGCTCAAACATTACTCCTGGCTATATGCTTAGGAATTATTCCTGCAATGTTTTGGAGATCATTTGAGATGCCAAGGATTCATTCACACAGGTAAATTTCCCAAGTACTGTGCTATTTCTTTAGACATACGTCTTAACTTTCTCTACTTCTTGAACATAATTTTGTTTATTTGGTTTAATGTTTGATATGAATTAGAGAATGATGTGCTTTCTACTATTTTTACATGTGTTATTCTGTATAAAAACCAGTTGGGAGAAGTTGAGAGATGATGCATTCAAATCTACATTCTTGTTAACTTTGTGCCTAGTTGATTTCCAATTAACCACAAAAGTGTCTTGAAATTATATACTGCTTATTTAATTACCCTTGCATTTATGCCATACACCTTACTGCTTTTATATTGGATGCATATATTTTTTAAATAATTTTTATTGTAACCAAGTGAAAAACAAATATTTCACAGTAATATTTAAGGTACAGAGTAACAATGAATCAGGATCTTTCTCACTACCAGGGTTGTCCTCTCTCCACCCCTTTCCCAGCATGTGTCCCTTATCTTCATCTTTTGTCCCCTGGAGTGTCAGTGTAACTGTTCCCAAATGTGTATAGCTCATTGTAAATAGGGTATTGATTCTGTTGTCATTGACTTTGGGTTTGGTTTTTAATTCTGATCACTTTTTATTTCCCCTCAATGTGCATACAGCTGTTTGGTTCTGGTACCATTCATTTTTATTTTCCCCCTCAATTCATGAAGCAGAACAAGATGATTCAAGTTGTGTGGTTCTGTTTGAAGAAGACAAGGAGGAGGAGAAGAAGAAGAAGAAGAAGAAGAAGAAGAAGAAGAAGAAGAAGAAGAAGAAGAAGAAGAAGAAGAAGAAGAAGAAGAAGAAGAAGAAGAAGAAGAAGAAGAAGAAAGAGGAGAAGAAGAAGAAAGAGAAGGAGAAGAAGAAGAAGAAGAAGAAAGAGAAGGAGAATGAGGAGGAGAAAGGAGGAGAAGAAGGAGAAGAAGGAGGAAGAGGAGGAGGAGGAGGAGAAGAAGAAGAAGAAGAAAAGAAGAAGAAGAAAGAGGAGAAGAAGAAGAAAGAGAAGGAGAAGAAGAAGAAGAAAGAGAAGGAGAATGAGGAGGAGAAAGGAGGAGAAGAAGG
>PVKC010014959.1:0-21800 GCA_004027635.1 Crocidura indochinensis | reverse complement strand
TAAAAGGGCTCTGACCCAGAGGAGAGGGGCTGGCTCTCTCTTCTTGGGAAGAATAAAGCTGATATCTCCCAGAATCTGTCGATTGTTAATTTCCTCGCCACTACCTGGGGCTGTGGACCCACTGGCTGAGGGGGGTTGGAGGAGAAAGGCCTCCATCAACCGACCAAGCAAACTATCAGGATATTATTTAATACAACAATTGAATTCAGGTTTCATGTTTTAATTTGCATTAACCTGCTAGTCATCTCATGAATTCTATATACATCATATTTTTCTTCATGTAGAATTGAGGACACAGAGCTTAAAGAGTTTAGAAAACTCAGGAAAAGTTTTCTGCAGTGGCAATGATGATCTTCCAACCCAGTTTTATTTCATATGAAAGTCTGTGCTTTTGAAACTACTATCTATATTCAGTTAGAACAGAAATTATATCAGGAAAAATCCCAAATATTACTAAATTTTA
The DNA here is from genome assembly GCA_004027635.1 of Crocidura indochinensis. Taxonomy (NCBI): domain Eukaryota; kingdom Metazoa; phylum Chordata; class Mammalia; order Eulipotyphla; family Soricidae; genus Crocidura; species Crocidura indochinensis. The sequence goes on along the minus strand of PVKC010014959.1, from coordinate 21,337 downwards.
ATATCTATCATAAGACAGTAAGATAAATTCTGATAGTTCTAAAGTATCTAATATTTTTGTAGGCATTCAAGAAAAAATAAAAACCTTATATTATTTAGCACAATTTAGAGGGTATCAACTCTGTGAAATACAGAGGGATAGAATCCAGTTTAATTTTAGATGAAAAAATAGATTTGACTTAGATAACAGTAGTCAATTCAGAGATTATTCAAACATGTCTCATATTCCAAAAATAGTACATCAAAGAAACTCACTGTTTTGATATGACCAGGATCAATTCCTTCAATCACTAACATCCCCTAAGAATAGAACAGAAACCAGGACAGTTGGCAAGGAAGGCATCTAACACAATGGGGATGGAGCAGCACCTTTGCAAGGAAAATACCAGCAACATGGCTGGACCACAGATGAGGAGTGAGGAAACAATAATTTGTGTATCTCTGACTTGACCTTTATAAAGTTCCATAGCTTCACTGTCACTTTTTTTAAAGGGAAGTTTGAGAAAATATTTACCTTATTCTCCTGTTTTTTAGGTTTTGGTTCTCAAATGAACCAAATTCTGGTGATGAGCATTGTGCTATACTACAAACTCGGAATGATATATGGGGTTGGAATAATATTCCTTGTGTTCAGCATCAGGCATCAATTTGTGAGATGTTGCAGATCTACTTATGAATGGAACATTCTCCATGAACTTATGGCCGGGAACCTGTAGCTCTAGAGAGAGCAACTTTTCTATCATGAATATCTTGTAAGGGATCTTCAAAGAAGACCTTAGGAGCCTACCACTTCTGATAAATTGGTCTACCTTTTCGTTAATTTATTCATTGATAAAAATAATCAGCATTTAGTGAGAATTTTCTAGTGAAGACACCAATATTGGAGAATCTTTCTGTGGATAGCTAAAAGCAACCTGTGTCTATTCTAGTTTGTTTAAATACTTGGGGTTCGCTATTGCTATAATCATATCACATGGTTCCCCCTGTCTCAAATCCTCTCTTTATGCGTAGATCAACAGCAAAAATAATCCCAACTATCAATTTTATTTTTTTCTAAACTAGAGAGGCCATTTTTAACTGAAATCACATTATTAAACATTTGAAAAATTATAATGGATCAGATGCAAGAGAAGCTTTAGATATGTGGGCCCAGTATACTGTGGGTTCTTTTAAAACCATTTTTGTTATGGTGCTGAACAGATTAGTATTAATCTGATGATTAATATTCATCAGGTATTTTGATATTTTAGTGAACCTATAACTTATGATATTTTTCATACCAGTTATAAAATATGAATAAAAAAGTTCTTTCTGGGTGGTGTAGAAGTTTCTGGGATGGGTTGTCTTCAGTCAGGTGAAGGCCTTCAGAGTAGTCAGGGAAGGCTAACCAAAGCTTTTCAAGCCCTAACTCTTTTTTATTGTTTTTGTTTTTGTTTTTTGGGCCACACCCGGTGGTGTTCAGGGGTTACTCCTGGCTGTCTGCTCAGAAATAGCTCCTGGCAGGCACGGGGGACCATATGGGACACCGGGATTCGAACCAACCACCTTTGGTCCTGGATCGGCTGCTTGCAAGGAAAACGCCGCTGTGCTATCTCTCCGGGTCCAAGCCCTAACTCTTAACTCCATTTCCCCACAGTGGGAGCCAAAGTCTTTCTTCTCCAGATTACTGTAGAAGAACAAGGTACCAGGCCACAGCCACGGTCTGGATCTAGAAAGCCACAAAACTCTTTTGAGAATCTGTGTTTGCTGACAAGGCATGCTGAGTCCTCCCAATCAAGAAGTTTCCTCTTAAAAAGGAGAAATAAACCTGATTTCATGTGCCTCCATTGTGTCCTGTGATTCTTCTCCTATGGATGGGCAAGAACTCACCAGTGATGAGAATTTCTTGGCAATGTTTCTTTGTTTCAGAGTCGTATTTGCTATGTGTGGGCTGCCACTCCACTGGTCTATGTACATTTTCTTTGTAGTACAGTTCTCACAGGTGACGTTTATTCTGCTACAATATAAAACTGAATCTTTATAGCAAAGCATGTAATATATTACATTATGATCATTGTCATTGATCATAAGGATGCTCACTCCGTGTATAAAATTTTCTAGTTTACTTTCTAGAAAATAGTTTGTATTCCGGGACAATTGGAGAACCTGCTTTACAATAAACTCTATCTACTATTATTTAAGTAAGATTGGGATAGAATAAAGGAAGATCAAAAGCTGAGCATTAATGGAGGGTTAGCATGAATGGCAGTGAATGGGGGACTAGTGATCTTAATTAATCCCGCAATGTTTTCTTTCCTCTGCCTTCAGTTTGTGAATGTAGATCAGAGGTTCTTTCCTTTAATTTTATCTAGAGCCATTATAAAATTATGTTCATCTAGCTGATTTTATGTGAATGTTGTGTATAAAGAAGTGATGCATAAGTGAAGAGCATCTGTTGAATTTCCATCAATGAATACAACTTGGAAAATAATAAGATTGCTCTTTTCAAACACTAACTTTGGGGATAGCTTCTTACTCTGTAATATATAACCAAAATCCACTGAAGAAGAATATATTTTTTAACCAAGATTCTACCACAAAAGATCAAAGTATTCAATCAACGACTGTATCTGTTAGCAGAGGAGGCGTGAGTGTGAGGTGTGACTAAGGAAGCAGTGGTACAGTTCAGGAGTTGTGGAGGTGGCCTGCTGACTCAGTGCAGACTGACTCAGTTGGAAGGGAGGGATATTCACTCTAAAGCCCAAAGTCCTGGGAAGATAATCTCTCCTGGAGGGTAGAAGAGCAAGCAGAGAATCTATGGTAGATATATTACATGCAATTTTTGGAATGTTTATCTTGAAGTAATTCATGGCTAATATTGTGTGTATGTGCTAAACTAATTTTTTTCTACTTTGAATTATGTGCTAATATTCCTATTTTCTGCTCTTGTTTTGGTCACAAAAGATTGGATACAAGATGAGGTGAAAATGTTTAACATCAAGGAAATTTTTTTAAAATTAGAAAATAAAAGCAAGCAAGCAAAATAACCTCACAAAGTCTGAGAGAGGGTCTAAGAGTGGAAAATCTCTAGGAGGTGGGCTTATTCTATTCTGTTTATGCCTTTCTAGATAGAGAAATGAGCAAGCACTTAGAAAGAATCTTCTCATGAAGCCAGACCACCTCAGACGTGCTCAGGGGTCTGAGACCTATACTTTCAGCCTAGGTTGCAGGCATGTGGAATGAGGGTTTTAATTTAGATCCCAGAACACATAAAGCATAAGTCCCTGACATTTGAGCTATCTTATTACCCTCTAAGCACTTGTTTTATTTTTTTCACTTATTTTAAAATAGAGTTTAATTACCACCCTTTTGTAGTGGGCACATTATATATTCCAGATAAGAATGTAGTTATTAAATTAAATTTAATATTAAATTTGCATATTAGTGAAGATTCTGTCTCTTTTTTATATAACATCTTTATTTAAACACTGTGATTACAAACATAATTGCAGTTGGGTTTCAGTCATAAAAGAATAACCCCCTTCACCAGTGCAATGTTTCCACCACCAATGCCCCTTCTTCTCCCTCCCCACCTCCTGCCTGTATTCAATACAGGCTTTCTACATCCGCTACTTAATGACATTGTTATGATAGTTCTCAGCATAATCATTTCTCGAACTACACTCACCACTCTTTGTGGTGAGCTTCCTATCTTGAGCCGGTTCTTCTGGCCCTAATCTCTGGGAATTAATTCAATGTCTTTAATTTTTCTTAAAACCCATAGATGAGTGAGACTATTCTATGTCATATCTCTCCCTCTGATTTATTTCACTCAGTACAATAAATTTCATGTACACCCATGTATAGAATTTTATGACTTCATCTCTCCTGACAGCTGCATAATATTCCATTGTGTATATGTACCACACTTTCTTTAGTCATTCATCTGTTGAAGGGAATCCTGTTTTTTTTCCAGAGTCTGGCTATTGTAAATAGAAAGATTATGATTTTTTAATATTTTCTAAATTTAAACACCTTGATTACAAACATAATTGTAGTTGGGTTTCAGTCATAACAAAAAAAAACCCTTCACTGTACAACCTTCCCATCATCAAAGTCCCATCTCTTCTCTCCCACCACCATCTGTAGAAAACTTGGTTTTCAATAATGAAAGCTAATAAATGTTTGAATTTAATTATTATTAAATAGTGACTGATATAAGAAAATATATTACTTTTAGTGATCAAATCAGGGATGGAAATATAAATCTGAGGACTAGAGCACGTGCTTTACATGTAAAGTGGTCCAGATTTGATATCTGGCACTATATTGTTCCCCTAGCACAGATACATGAGATATTCCCAAATAAAGACAAATTAAACCAATACAAAAATTACCAACTTAAATATAAACTGAAATATAAATGTTCTGTTTCAGACTTACAAAAATGAATTGGAAAAGAAATAAATGTTTTTTTAAAAAATATACTGACACTTGTGTTCAAAAACATCAAGAAGTTAGCTATAATTTAACAAAGTGGACACAAGACATCAAAATTAGAAAATAGATGAGGAAATAAATAAATGAAAAGTATTCCATATTCAATCAAGACTTGGAAGAATTAGCATTATTATTTTTTTGGGGTCACACCCGGCAGTGCTCAGGGGTTACTCCTGGCTCCATGCTCAGAAATTGCTCCTGGCAGGCACGGGGGACCATATGGGGCACCTGGATTCGAACCGATGACCTTTTGCATGAAAGGCAAACACCTTACCTCCATGCTATCTCCCGGGCCCCAGAATTAGCATTATTAATATGGCCAGTCATCAAAAGATTCAATGCAATACCTATGAAAAATACAACATAATTTATTAAGGACAAAAAAAAATACTACTAAAATTTGTTTGGAATATAAAACTCCCCTAGAAATAGACAAATAAATTCTGAGAATAAAGAAGATAGAAGGTATTGCATTCCCTTATTTTAAACCATATTATAACTTAACAATAATCCAAGTAGTGTGGTAGTAGATTAAGAATTTAGATAAATGGAATAAGATTGAGAACCCAGGAGTAAACTTTCAGATAAATGGACAGTCAATTTACAGCAAAGGTGTTAGGAGCATTAAGTATTGCAAAGAAAAATTCTTTCACAAATGATGCTGGAAAAATCAGTGAGCTTAATAAAAAAATAAAATTGCATCCTTATCTCACACCGTATATGGCTTAACTATTTCAATGTTAGAACTGCTATAAAATACATTAAGAAAAACCTGGGCAGAATCCTTAGTGATATAAAGTAAAAAGGGTATTTTCAATGATTGATTTTAATGGTTAAAGAAGATAGAAGCAAAAATAAACAAATGGACATTACCATTAATTGACAAAAGGCTAATATTCAAGATATACACAACACAGAACACAATAGCAGCAATAATAAGAACAAAAAAACTACTACATAAAATGAATAAAGGTGTTGGACAAACATTTCCTCAAAGAAGATATATGTTTATTTTTTTCAGTGTTGAAAATCGGAATATAGGTCTCATATATACAAGCAACTTTTCTACCACTGAGCTACATCCTTGGTATCCAGAGAAAATTTACAGCTAGATTGCCAATAATCACATGAAAAACTGTTCAACATCAGTGACTATTAGGGAAATGCAAATTAAAATCACAATGATATATCAGCATGGCTGGCATATTTCAAACATTTCAGAAACTACCAATGTTGGCAGAGATACAGTGAAAATCTACTCATCATTGGTGGGAAAAGTATGGATCCATCTCAAAAACTTTAAGATAGAATGAATGTTCATATGACGAACCCAGAGAGATAGATAGCACAGTGGCGTTTGCTTTGCAAGCAGCCTATCCAGGACCAAAGGTGGTTGGTTCAAATTCCGGTGTCCCATATGGTCCCCGTGCCTGCCAGGAACTATTTCTGAACAAACAGCCAAGAGTAACCCCTGAGCACCACTTGGTGTGGCCCCAAAATAAAAAAAAATGTTCATATGACTCGATGATTTCTTTTCCCCTTCGCACCTATCCCAAGAACACAAAAACATGAATTAAAATTATACTAATATTTATGAAATATTAGTTACAATAGCCAAGACCTGAAAGCATCACTAATGCCCAACAACAAAAGAGTGAAGAAAGAAATTGTGACACAAAAGAAAGATTACTAAAAAGAGCAAGAAAGGAAAAAAAACTCACACATAAAGGAACTACCAGAGGGCTAACATTGGATTTATCAAATTAAGCCCTTAATTAAGATATATATCTAAATTTTTTAATATATTTTGATATATCTAAATTACTGAGAAAAGAACTTTCAACCAAGAATACTCTATCAGCCGATAACTCAATATTGAGGGAGTGATAAAAAAATTATTGGTTAAGGGGCTGGAGAGAATGGATGTAGGGCATTTGCCTTGCATGCAGAAGGACAGTGGTTCAAATCCTGGCATCCCATATGGTTCACCGAGCCTGCCAGGAGTAATTTCTGAGTGTAGAGCCAGGAGTAACCTTTGAGCGTTGCCGGATGTGACACAAGAACCAAAAGCCAAAACCCCAAAACAAAATAATAATTGGTTAAACAATAGCTAAAATAATTTTTTTTTTGGTTTTGGGGCCACACCCGGTGACGCTCAGGGGTTACTCCTGGCTATGCGCTCAGAAGTCGCTCCTGGCTTAAGGGACCATATAGGAAACCGGGGGATCAAACCGCGGTCCGTCCTAGGTTAGCGCAGGCAAGGCAGGCACCTTACCTCCAGCGCCACCACCACCACCGGCCCCCGCTATTGAGCATGGAGCCAGGAGTAACCCCTGAGCACTGCTGGGTGTGACCCAAAAACCAACCCCCCCCCCAAAAATCTCCAAACCAACTCTAGACAAAGTATTAAGTGATCTATAAAAGACAAAGGAAATAACATTTAGAAGCAGAAAGATATATAAAAGTTACAAAATATTGGAAAGATGAATTGTATTGAAAGCGACTCACCAACTCATCCAAGTGTAGACTTATATGCATCAAACTTAAAAAGAAAATAAGCTTAGAATTTCATATGTAACTTAATTTAACGGTAATTTCAAAACAAATCTAGTTAGAGGAAAGTACAAAGAAGAGGCAAACAGTTTTCTACTTTTATGTTCAGTATCAAAATTCAAAAGAAGAAAATAAGGAAAAGCCAAGGAAACAATATTAAACTGCAAAAAGCACCATAGGAAAATGGCAAGAAATTTGTGAATATTCCAAAGTGACAAAAGACATGCCAATATATCAAAAAAAAGATACTATAACATAAGAAAACTTGTGAAGATTATTATCTTTCATGGTTAGACCACTAAGTCATTGTCTGAAAGTTTACTCGGCTATTTTTGCTAGCTGATATTTTTGTAGTTTTTGTTTCTTAACATTAGGTGATTTCTATGTCACTTTGACATCTAATTTAGTGTGTTATAATTGGGATGTTAGTATTAAAAATTTGGAGGTATTGCATGGTCACGTATGCGGCCACATGGTCTAGGAATTTCAAGCTCTGTGATTGATAGGGAGGTACTGGAAGTCAGTCCAAATACTAGCATACCTGGAGTTTTGGTCCATTAGGTATCTCTGCAGAAATCAGTGGAAAGTGATGAAGTTGGGTCATTGGCAAGAGGCAATTGTGGTTTGTGAGTGCTACCAAAACTTTGGCCCATCTTCCCAAGAGGGCCCCAGTTTTCAGTTGTGAGGCCAGTGTACCCTTATTTTTTTGTATCTTGTTTTACATTTTCATGAATAAAATGAGTTTATGGATCTGACCAAGGAGAGGGCCTGATGGCAGCTGTGGGAAGTGGTTCCACCTTTTATCTTTTTCACCAGACTTTTATTCACTCTCTCAGATGCAATTTGACTTACCAAATAAACCTAAGTGAACTCCAAATAGAGGTTGACTAGGTAGAAATTAATTTTATATAAGATCTACAATAATTTTGAGGATGCAGAGAAATTTTCATATCACAATGAATAGAAATCAGAGATTAAGTTGTTTGTAACTGAACTTTTTTTTTTGATTTTTGATTTTATTTTATTGAAACCTTTGTAATCTACAGAGTCCTTCATAATTGAATTTCAGATATATAATGAGTCAGGGCCCTTCCCACCACTAGTGTTAATCTTCCTTCACCAATAAACCTAGAGTGCACCCTATACCACTACCCTTTGCCCCCTGGCCTGCCGGTTTAACAGGCAGCATGAGTGAGCATGTGACCAGGTTGTTGGTCTTCAAGTAATCATGTTTGTATGTAAATGCATGCACTAATGCTTGAAGATGTTTTTAAATTTTATTTTATTGAAACAATTGTGATCAACAGAATCCTTTTTTTTTGGTGGGGGGCCACACCCAGTGACGCTCAGGGGTTACTCCTGGCTATTCGCTCAGAAGTCGCTCCTGGCAGGCACGGGGGACCATATGGGGAACCGGGTGATCGAACCGCAGTCCGTCCTAGGTTAGCGCAGGCAAGGCAAGCACCTTACCCTCCAGCGCCACCGCCCAGCCCCCAAAAGAATCCTTTGAATTTGAGTCAACCTCCCTTCACTAATGGCCCCAGAGTGCATCCTATGCCACCATCCTTTGCCCCCTGGCCTGCCTGTAAACTTAAAGGCCTCTTTAAGTTTAGATTATTAAAGCTTAGATCTCTTGATTCTATTGTCATTGACTTTGGCTTGGATATTTAGTTCTGTCCTTAATTACTTTACCATCAATACATCTGAGACACTTGGTCCCTGCACCCCAGTCTTTCTTTATTTCTTTCCTCTTAATTTTATAGGAAAATGTGATAAAACAAAGTAATCCATGTCCCAAAGTTCTAGGAAAAAGGTGGGAGCCCCAATTTAAAAGATAAGAAATTAAAATATACAATAAAAATGGTGTGCATCTATTTACCATAGCAAGACTCTGGAAACAACCAAGATATAAGTCAACAGACGAATGGCTAAAGAAACTGTGGTACATATACACAATGGAATATTATGCAGCTGTCAGGAGAGATGAAGTCATGAAATTTTCCTGTACATGGATGTACATGGAATCTATTATGCTGAGTGAAATAAGTCAGAGAGAGAGACAGAGAGAAAAACGCATAATGGTCTCACTCATCTATGGGTCTTTTTTTTTTCTTTTTTCTTTTTTGGTTTTTGGGCCACATCCGGCAGTGCTCAGGGGTTACTCCTGGCTATTCGTTCAGAAATAGCTCCTGGCAGGCACGGGGGACCATATGGGACACTGGGATTCGAACCAACCACCTTAGGTCCTGCATCGGATGCTTGCAGGGCAAACACCGCTGTGCTATATCTTCGGCCCCTATGGGTCTTAAGAAAAATGAAAGACATTCTTGAAATAATAATTTTCAGACACAAAAGAGAAAAAAGATGAAAGTTCCAACTCACCTCATGAAGCTCGCCACAGAGAGTGATGATTTCAGTTAGAGAAATAACTACATTTTGAACTGTCCTAATAATGAGAATGTATGAGGGAAATGGAGAGTCTGTCTAGAGAACAGGCAGGGGGTTGGGTGGGGAGGAGGGCGATTTGGGACAATGGTGATGGGAACGTTGCACTGGTGATGGGTGACTGAAACCCAAACACAATAATGTATGTAATCAAGGTGTTTAAATAAAATATATTTAAAAAAAAGGTGTGCATGTGGCAGGTTTTTGTTTTGTTTTGTTTGGTTTGCATAAGCACAGCAAATATGGAGAAATAGAAAGGAAATAACTTTGACCTTCCTTAATACAGGGAGTCTTTACTCATGAAGCATCCTGGCATAAGACCAACAGCAGGCTCCGGGCATACTAAGTTATCTAACCCCAAAATCTTTGTGGTCCCAGTAGAAGTTCTTCACAATCACAGTTTTCACAATCAAGTCTTTGGAATTAGAGATCCTAGTTTTTGTACACATCCTATGTCGAAGTCAGGGTGTCATGGAGGGTCTTCCGGTTTCATCTGACCAGGAGGTGGCAATGCCCAGAAATCAGATTGTTGCTGTGTAACTGAACATTTGACAGGAAGTTCTTTTTTCTTCAAAATCTGTTTACATTCTTATAGATAAATAAATGTATAAATTTATATGTATGAACAATTTTATTTTATGGTTAAAATTTTTATGCAATAAAATTTGCAAATATATTTAGCAAGTCTGAGGAGAACTTTAAAAATTTAAAGAAAATATGAATAGGACAATAAAGTGTAAAAGTGTACTATATACAATAAATATCATGTTAAGTTTTATAATAGAAAATGATCTAAGTTTCCAGGGCTTACCTTTCCCATATTGGTGCATTTCTTTTCTTATTCAGACAGAGAAAGAAGCATGGTGGTTTCAGGTGATGCTCTGACTTGTGACTGTTTTATATATTTCACTGCTTCTAGGATGTTTCTTTTTTTTTTTTCAAGATTGAGAACATACCACAAAGAAGGTTCTTGAGCTTCCCAAATTTGGGGAAATCTCAGGGATCAGCACATTTGTAGTGCAATGAATATCTAAGCCTTGCCTTGGGAAAGCCATCTTTATGCTCCTGGTATCTCCCCAAATAGGTAAGTGTTAGTGACTGTTTCATTCGGAGTTATGTTCTTCAAAGGGGTTTCTTATACTGATTGCTTTCTCTAGCATGTTCTAGAAAGATTCCTGTGGTATATGCTACCTCACCCTATTTATCTGTAAGCTCTGACTCAAAATACCTTGGCCTTCATGATTATTTTTCTTTTACCCATTTTTCCTTAACTGCCATTGTTTGAGGTGGACTCTGCTTCCAGTTTCCTTCACCTGGTTAACTTCACCTGGCTTTTCTCGACCATAATCTTGAATATCTCTAAGAGGCACTCAGAGATGTTTCTAGATATTTGGAAATTAAAAATATTTTATTAAAGCCATTGTGATTTACAAAGTTCTTCATAGTTGGATTTCAGACATACAATATATCAGGGCCAAGCCTACCACCAGTGTCAACTAGATATTTAGAAATTTTTAAGTATACATTTTACTTCAAAATACATAAATATGGTTGGATCCAGATCTGACATTTTTTCACACCTCTATCTACAATCTGCTTTTGTGCTGATATTATTCTTACCCAGTGTTGAACCTGGGGCTTCTGACAGGAGATATTGGTATACATTCTACCACTAAGCAACACTTTATTTTTACTTTCCATTTTATTTTGATTTGGATCATGTCTCTTTTTTTCACATCGATGTTTCCACCTTGCAGTGTTTTCTACTCAAAATAACACCTTTGTTTTCTCCCAGAATATGGATGGGACAGAAGGCACAGAAGAGCAAACAGAACGGAGCACAGTTGTCAGTGTCCAAGCTAGAAAAGTGATTACATTTTTTAAGTTCTCAGACTCACTAAACTATATATTTGTAAACTACATTGCATGTAAATTTTAATTAATAAGATAGAATTACTTATTATCACACTAGAGATGAGCAAAAAAGCAAAGTCACTTGTTTTGCCTTATAGAGCCAATGAAAAATGTTTTTCTTTTCCTTTAACATCAAGTGATTCAGTCCTTGAGTTCATGTTTCTTCATCTTTGAGGGGAACTCGAAACAGATGCAATTTATTTTTGGAGTAAATATAGTAACTGTGCTTATTGTGAACTAAGGGGCAAGAGTTCCGTATATTGTGGGCAAAAAATAGGTTTGAATATTTTATTAACACTACAGTTTAAAAAATTAAGTACTGTTTAAATTTAAAAGGTACTGTAGTGTACAAAGTTATTTGTAGTAGGGTTTCAGACATACTATGGTATACTATGTATATATACTATATACTATGGTATATACTATTGGTATATATACCAATACCACTGCTAGTGTCAACTTCTCTTTATCAAAATCTCCACCTCCCTACCTACATTTTTTGGGGGGTATCACACCCGGCAGCCTTCAGGGGTTACTCCTGGCTCTATGTTCATAAATCACTCCTGGCAGTCTCAGGGGACCATATGGGATGCCAGGATTCAAACCATCATCTTTTTGCATGCAAGGCAAACGTCCTACCTTCATGCCATCTCTCTGGCCCCCTCCTGAGTACATTTTTTTTGTTTTTTTTTTTGGGTCACACCCGGCAGTGCTCAGGGGTTACTCCTGGCTCCATGCTCAGAAATTGCTCCTGGCAGGCACGGGGGACCATATGGGGCACCAGGATTCGAACTGATGACCTTTTGCATGAAAGGCAAACGCCTTACCTCCATGCTATCTCCCGGGCCCCCTGAGTACATTTTTATGTTTGATTATTGTAGTTTGGTTCTCATGTTTATAGTGTTGTTATCTATGTGGTTTACATATATACATCTATCACAACTCTACACTACTAATACGTATGCAATCAGACATTGTTTATTTCATAGGATATAGCTTGTCACATGGATTGAGCTTACTGTTAAGTTTTATATATTTTTAATTTTATTTCATTGAAACCATAGTGATCTACAAAGTCCTTCATAGTTGAATTTCAAATAAACAGTGAATCAAGGCCATTCCCACCAGTAGTGTAGACCTCCCTCCACCAATGAACCCAGAGTGCATCCTATACCACCACCTTTGCTCCCTGGCCTGCCAGTATAACAGGCCCATTTAAGTTTAGATTGCAAAAGTTTAGGTCCCTGATTCTATTGTCTTTGACTTTGTCTTGGATATTTAATTCTGTTCTTTTTTTTTTCTCCATCAATGCATGTGAGCCCACTTGGCCCCCTGGCCTCCATCCTTTATTTTTTCCTTTCTTCTCAGTTTTATAGAAAAATGCAGAAATATGTGCCAAAATAAAGCTTATCTGTATCTCAAGGTTCAATGAAAAAGGTAGAAGCCCCTATTTAGAAGATAAAAATAAAAATAAAAGAGAAAGTTGAAGAAAAATGGTGTGTATGCATAGGTGCAGTAAAGATTCATTGAAGAAGATATAAGGACTATGAATAAGTCTGTTCCATGGCTTGCCACATTTTCCATTAAGCATGCTTGAATAGAAATCAGAGAGAAATTTTATGTTAGGAACTGAACAGAGGATCCATATATTCTCACCAAAGTTCTTGTAAACAGTTTTTGGGTATGTTTCCCAATTTCCTTTTTTGTTTTTCCTGGTATTTTCAGTCACTGGAAACTTTAGTCTAAACCACTACTTCTTCTTTTGATGCATAATTCATATTGAAAGTCTCTTAACTTCATCTGAGAATTTAGTTGTCTGTCTCCATTCTCTTTGAATGAACCAGATCACTGGGTATTATATTAAGGGAGAAAGATACAAGTGGTAGCTTGACCTTCTTCTGAAAGCCAGGAGCCCACAAAATGGAGCAAGGAAAGCAACGTCAAGGTGAGCATTCATTGCAGAGAGAAATTTAGAAGTGTGATGTGCAGATAGGAGTTATATGGAGAGAAGTAGACATCATGGACAGATAAGAGATGTAGAAACTAGATGTTCACAGGAAAGTCATGGGAAGTTGAGAGAAAGAAATTCATCAGTGTTGGAGTCCTTGAAAGAATAATAAAACAAATATGCATACAGTGGTATGGGAAATGGGTGAGAAGAGTGGTATTTTACTACTGGCTATACGCCCAGAAATCGCTCCTGACTTGGGGGGACCATATTGGATGCCGGGGGATCGAACTGAGGTTCGATCTGTTTGCAAGGCAGATACTTTACCTTTAGCGTCACCACTCCAGTCATGGAAAAGTGGTATTTTGAGAAAAAAAAAAGTTTTGAATGGGATATTTAGGAGAAAGAATAAAGAAAAGGAACTTTCAGTTGACTGGGATGAATTTTGTGCTAATTCTCTTATACTTTAGAATTACTACTACCCAGCTATTTAATTGATTGTTTTGGGTTCAAACCTGATAGGTAGTGTGCAGGACTTACTCCTGGTTCTGTGCTCAGTGTAAACTCTCGTTGATACTCAGAGGAACATGTGCTGGGGTAAAACTGAGGTTAGTCACTTGCAAGGCAAGTACTTTAACCCCTGCTCTAGCTCTCTAGCTCCCAACCATTTATTTTTAGGGAGTTTTAAAAGGTCTCTTGTTTAAGTTTTATTACCATGATTTCTTAAATGCTTTCCACTCGATGGATCATTAGTAACTGCATTTGTCTTGCTTTGACAGGGAAACCATCATGCTGGTTCCAAACAAGGCTCTGGTTTGTGGCTGTGGTTTGCATTGCCCTGATCAGTACTTGTTTCATTGTGGGCTGTGTGGGTAAGTTCTTCACAGAAAGGCCTCTTCTGATGTGTTCTAGATGAAGCCCAAATTTAGAACTATTTAGACATTCTATAATATTTGTTATGTGCTAGAAAGATTCTCTTTGCATATTTTCTTTTATTCCAGACTCTCTATTAAGACTCTTGCTTAGAATGTCACCTATCCTTGCCTTTTTTATTTGGGAGGGCACACCCTGTGATGCTCAGGAGTTACACCTGATTCTGTGATCAGGAATAAATGCTGGCAGGTAGTGGAGATCATATGGGATGTGGGGATTTAACCTGGGTCAGCTATGTGCAAAGCAAATATCCTATTTGCTGTGTTATCACTCTAGACCCTACCTATTTTTGTTTTATCTGTTCCTTCCTGCTTTTATTTTTCCCTGTAATTTGATAACCAGCTCTGATTCCAGATTTCTGGGTCTATTACCATTTTTGGTATTTTGGTATTACTACCTAGGATAATATTGTAGCCATACTCTTTCTACCATCTTCCACCCTGGGTGTTACAAAGTTTTAGTATACTAAAAGTGTTACCATGATTGCTTCCATTATTATTATATTTTAAATTTTGTGTCTTTGATGCTCCTGTGGAATATAAAATAAGTACTAAAACTATTGGAGGAGATCATTAGGAATGAAATATATTTTTTCTCTTCCACTTACCTCCAAATAATGATTTCAAATTTATTTTGTAAGACAGCTTTAAAAAGAGTTTTCCCCTGTAATGAATAAGTGAGTTCATTCTTTCAATAAAATATTATTAAAATAGTTATTGTAGTGAGTCAGAGTGCCTTTCTTTGCCAGATGGGCCGTGCTTGAAGTTCTCTTTGACATATAATTAAATTTGACAAACTTTAATGAAACCAAAAATTCGAGCCTAACTTTTAAGAGAGGTGTTTAAGGATAGTTAGTTACTTAAAAAGAAAGCAGTCATTAAAGCTTTACAACATAGATAAGAGAAATATTTATAGGTCTGACAATATACTCAATAATAGAAGAATATAAAAGAAAGAAATGAAGAATCAATCAAAGAAGCAATGGGTCTTTTTTGGGGGGGTGAAGGCAGAAAAGGTAGTCACACCCAGCAGCACTCAGGCGTTACTTCTGGCTCTGCATTCAGAAATCACTCCATGAAGATTTGGGAGACCATATGGTATGCCAGGGATTGAGCTGAAGTCAGTAATATGCAAAACAAATTTCTTACCCCTGGTCCAGAAATAACTGGTCTTACTCAATGTACACAAATGTAGACTAGTATAAAAGTCAGTGATTTTTTTAGACACTGAAATTTTTGAAATGTAGGAGTTGGAGAGATAGTGTAGTAGATAGGGCATTTATTTTACAGATAGCTCACTGGGGTTCGATCTAGGGGTGTCAACACTACCAGGAGTGACAGAGGTAGTAGTAATCACTGAGCACCACCAGATTATGATTTCAAAACAAACAAAACATTACAAATGCTTAAAGACTCCCATTATTCATCCCATGTTTATATATGTATATACAAACATATAGATATTTCTTAACCAGGACTCGAAGGGCCAGTGCTATAGTACAGTGGGTAGAATGTTTGCCTTGCCTGCAACTGACCTGATTTTGATCCCTAACATCCCATATGATTCCACAAGCACCACTAGAAATAACTCCTGAACACTGCCAGATTTATAACCTACTCCCACTAAAGCAAACAAACCTAACCATCATTATAACTTTTAGAGAAAATCTAAACTACATTTTTCTTTATGACTATTAAAATTAGGGAGATAAGTACCTATTGATTACTTTGTTACTAGCACTATTCTCAGTATTTATACTTAATTGATGTAGAAAACAGATGAAACTTTTGCCTGAGAATAAAAGGTGAGAGTTGAAGGGGTAAGAGCAAAACAAAAATTCAGTTTATTAAAAACAAGCAGACAAACAAAAATACTAAGAAATGAAAAAATAGTAACAAAATTTAGCTTAAGCTTTGTTGGATTCTCAGAGGAAGAAGACAGTGGTGATGGTTGGAGGTAAGTCAGATGGTACAGATGGGTTGAGCAGGAGATCCTCTAGTGAGAAAAAAGATGATGATGTATGCTAACTCTTCTTCCTTCATAGTGTTTTACGAATTTACATATGGGAAAACTAGCAAGAGGCTCTCTCAGCTACATACACATTCCAGTCTAACCTGCTTCAGTGAGGAGACAATTGAAACGGGTAAGATATACTGATCGAGAGATTCATTCATTATGTAAATAGACTTTGTGTGACATCTGTAAGATAGTACTAACATTTATATTTCATCAGAACTTTTAAGCTTGTACTTAAAACTGTTCTTCAAATTTGCTCCCAATAATTTCCCCCCAGCATAACCATGGCCATTGGTTCAAGTCAACCCAGGAAATGATACCTAGACCTTTATAGTTCACATTGTCTTCACTTACTTTTAAATGAATAAAATGGTCTTTTTCATTATTGAATGTTCCCTGTGTGTCACACCCCAACTGTAAGTTTTATCACTTTAAGTTGGATCTGGAATTTGGAACCTGATTGTATGAGGCAGCTTGCTCTCTAGGGGATAGTCTTGGTAACTTCCTATGTGGAGAGTGGGAATCATTGCATTCAGGATGGTTGTCTCTCTCACATTAGGACTAGTGAAAATGGCCAAGAGGAATTGGAGAGATAACTATGGACTCAGCACATGCTTTGCAAGCAGGACTCCCTTGGTTCAATGTCCTATCTGCATGGTACCTCCAGTACCACCAGAATGGCTGGCTGCAAAGTTCTGAGCTGGAAGTAGCCCCTAAATGCTCTCGGGTGTGGTACAAAAACAAAAGAAAAAAGGAAAAAATGCCAAAACAAAAACAAAACAAAAACCCTAAAACAAAGTGCTGGGTTCTAGAAAGATAGTATACTGGAGAGGGCATTTGTTTTGCACTCGACAGACAGGGGTTTGATCCCTGGCATCCCATAATGATCCCTTGACTGACTTATAAGCGCAGGGTGAGAAGTGAGTCCAAAGCATTGAAAACAAACAATACCAAGATAAATGAATGAAAATTAAGAAAATTTAACTTGATTTTTGTTGGATTCTCAGAGGAAGAAGACTGGTGATAGACGTATTGGGCAGGGTACCCTTTAGTAGGAGAAACGATGATAATCCTTTTTCTTTGGGGGGGGGGTGTAACCTAAAGTCAATAAAACAAGCAAATTTAAGTGCAAGGGATTTATGGCCTTTATCTTTCAAGAACAGAAGTCCACATACTTGCCAGACTCTTGCTAGTTCAAAAATAATTTATTTGTCTTTGCGTGCGGAGAAATGCAGAAAAAAGATAGGCATATGGTTTTATTGCATTTCTATAAACTATTTAGATTTCCTGTTCCTCTTTTTTTTTTGTATACAGCATGAATATGGTTCATGGGGTAGGAAGGTGAGGATGAACTTTATCTAGTTTTATTCTTTTTAAAATAATATCTTTAATTAAACACTGTGATTACAAATATGACTGTAGTTGTGTTGTAGATGGTTTTTTTTGTTTGTTTGTTTGTTTGTTTTTGGGTCTCATCCGGCGGTGCTCAGGGGTTACTCCTGGCTCCATGCTCAGAAATTGCTCCTGGCAGGCACGGGGAACCATATGGGGCACCGGGATTTGAACCGATGACCTTTTGCATGAAAGGCAAACGCCTTACCTCCATGCTATCTCCCGGGCCCCGTTTTTTTGGGGGGGGGGGCCACGCCCAGTGACGCTCAGGGGTTACTCCTGGCTATTCGCTCAGAAGTCGCTCCTGGCAGGCACGGGGGACCATATGGGGAACCGGGGGATCGAACCGCAGTCCATCTGAGGTTAGCGCAGGCAAGGCAGGCACCTTACCTCCAGCGCCACCGCCCAGCCCCTGTAGATGTTTTTTTAAGTAGTCGTGAAACTGCTCTTCTGTGGGATGAAGACATAGATCTATAAAGACATTCTTTTTCTCATCATTTAGAGGCACTCACTTCAAAATGGAAATTTTCTTTCTTTATATATTTTTTTCGAACTGGTATGTCACTTGGTGCATATTTACTTCATTCAGGTAACACTTCCATTGTTTTCCCAGAAAAGAACAAAAACCATTTCTCTGGAAAGAACATTCTTTTCCAACCAGTAGCAAAGGGCACCCCAGCCTTTGGTTTCTGAGTGCTCTAAAATAAATGAAACCAAGATGGATAATAGTTAAAGTGACACCACAACCAGTAAATGTGCTCCGTACATATGTTCAAGTGAATATACTGGTGAATCTTGCTGTTCAACTCAACGTGTTCAAGTTGCAGATAAGCTTATATAATATAGTATTATTATGTGCAATTATATATTCAATAATTAAAAAGAAAAATATGTACAGGAGTCAGGCTATGGTTCAGTGGTAGAGCATTTGCCTTGCATATGTGAAATTCCGAGTCACATCCCAGCACTGCAAAATTCCCCTAGCACCACTAGAAGGAACCCCAAAGAGAGCCGAGTGTAACCCTCAAGCACATCTTGGAGTGATGCAAAAGCCTATATGTGAGTGTTAAAATAATGCTATAGGGGCTGGAGAGATAGCATGGAGGTAAGGCGTTTGCCTTTCATGCAGAAGGTTGATGGTTCGAATCCCGGCATCCCATATATATGGTCCTCTGAGCCTGCCAGGAGTGATTTCTGAGCATAGAGCCAGTAGTAATCCCCAAGTGCTGCCGGGTGTGACCCCAAAACAAAAAACAAAAAATAAATTATTATATCAGCAATTGCTCCATTTTTTGTTTGCCCATTTTTGGTTAATTTGGGGACTAATCTGGCATTAGTCAGTCTTACTCCTGACTCTGTGCTCAGGGATCACCATGACAGTGTTCAAGAGACCATATGCAGTGCTGGGAACTGAATCTACATAGGGTGCGTGCAAAGCAAAGTGCCTTGCCTACTAGGCTCACTCTCTAACCTCCAAAGTGAACCATTTTAATAAAGACTCTAAAATTCTTATTATAGTATAAAGGAAAACATCTAAAGACAAAATATTCATTTTGAGATAAGCCACTGCATCTATCCAACTTGTTTCCCTTTATCTAATCAGAATGTTGAGACATTCAGACTGCTTCACCAGCAGGATTGTATTGAGCCTTTTTTTTTTTTTTTTGCTTTTGTTTTGTTTTTGAGACACACTCAACCCATTTAGTGTTTAGGGTTTACTCCTGCCTGGCTCTGCACTCAGGAATTATTCCTAGTGGACTTGATGTATCATATGTGGGATACTGAAGATCAAACCTGGATTGGCCACATAATTAAATTTCAAACTGGAATAATATATGTATTAAAACTATAAGTAGATTTATGCATGTGAAAGATGATATTTTTAATCCTAGGGAAGTGGCTAGCTGTTGCTTTTGTGGGGGAAAGGATAGAAAATGATATCTCTTTAAAATTTCAGGCATGTGATGCTGGGTATAATTAATAAAAGCAACATTTATGAGCTTTAGTTTATATTATACACATTTTTAAGTGTCTTATAGTTTTTGTAGAATTTGGTAGCTTTATACTGGTGCTGTTATCAAATGTAATAAATTTTTGGCAATTGTTACATTGCTTTATTGTATGATTGTCTTTTAAAAGGTGAAATAACTGAGGCTCAAGTAAGTTGTATAATTTGTCCAAGGGCAAACCCAATGGCAGAACTAGAATTCTAAAGAGGTCTAATTCTAATTTTCCTAGTCACACTGTGAATAGTTAGCATCCAATTTTAAAGACTTGGCCAAGATTATTAGAATCTCCTCTATCAGAGTCACTTACGTTAATCTTTGAAGATAGAGTTCAATGTAACTAATGTATAAGTCTTATACAGTGGTGGGCAACCTTTTTTTTCAACTGAGCCAAATCTCGCCAAAGCCACGATTGAAATTTATTTTGAGAGCCACACAGGGCGCGCACTGACAGAGGCTAGGAGCAGAGTCCTGACTCCTGGAGCGGCCGCCCTGCACACAGAAGAGACAAATTAAAACATGTAAAGAGCCGCATGTGGCTCGAAAGCCTCGGCTTGCTGACCACTGGATAAGAGATTTGAGGAATAACAAAAACTTTGAAAGTATCTCTTTGCCAACAAATCCAGAGCAACTCTTCAAATGAACCTTAATGAATACAGAAGGCTGCTGCTATAAACATTGATTTAAAACCTATGGATTAGGGATAGAAATCCATAATAAAAATGTGGCCTGGTTTGAATGAGACCTGCTTGTGATCTCAATCCCCTGCCCTGCCAACCCTCTAACATTTTGCCCTCCCTCCCCCAAAGACACATGCCAAAACATACCTCCACCTAAATAAATAGGTAAATTTCTGTGGACCCACAAATTATATAATATATATAATTTATGCAACATTAAATGCATATTAAGAAACCCTTTTTAGAAGATAAAGAACTTCGGAACTATAAAGTTATATTATATATAAATATATAAAGTTTATATAACTAAATATCAGTATATTTATATTTATGTAAATATTTATATAAATATATTATGAAATATAACTGCATAACTAATATATAAAATATATATTGTTCATGTATATAAAGCTATATATATTATATTATGCTTCTTTACTAGAAATTGCCTCATCTTCTACTCCTTTTTGTGCAATGCAGGAAATACCTGGGGATGTTGTCCGACTAACTGGAAATCATTTGGTTCCAGTTGCTACTTCATTTCTGAGGATTTAAATTTTTGGACTAAGAGTGAGCAGATATGTGTTGGAATGGGGGCTCATCTAATGGTCATCAATTCGAAAAAGGAACAGGTACTTGTGTCACTTCATTTAAAAGCTTTAAATTGAGCAGGACATGGGGGCTGGGAGGTGGCGCTGGAAGTAAGGTGCCTGCCTTGCCTGCACTGGCCTAGGATGAACCGTGGTTCGATCCCCCGTTCCCATATGGTCCCCCAAGCCAGGAGCAACTTCTGAGTGCATAGCCAGGAGTAACCCCTGAGCATCACTGGGTGTGGCCCCAAAACCAAAAACTAACTAACTAACTAAATAAATAAATAAATAAATTGAGCAGGACAGATGACTCTAAGAGCTAGATCTTTGTGTGTGTGTGTGTGTGTGTGTGTGTGTGTGTGTGTGTGTGGTTTTTGGGTCA
>PVKC010014958.1:0-21794 GCA_004027635.1 Crocidura indochinensis | reverse complement strand
GGATTCGAACCGATGACCTTTTTGCATGAAAGGCAAACGTCTTACCTCCATGCTATCTCTCCGGGCCCCATCACTGTGGGTTTTAAGACGAACCAACACCAAGAGGCACTGCTGAAGCTGTGTAAGCAGAGGTAAGCCGAAAATGCCCAAGCAGGGTGGAGACAGAGGAGAGTGGCCACCCCACTTTGTGGGTCCCATGCATCTTCTAGCCAGTGAACTCTACCATAATGTGAAGAAATAAACCCACATAACAAGCATGATAATAGGGAAATAGCACAGGAAAACACCAGACATAGAAAATGAAGATGACCTGAAAAGCTCTGATAACCAGAAAAGTGCCAACAACCTAATTAGCCTCTCAGAGGAGATTAGAAAAGAAATGTGGAGGATCTTCATAGAAATGAAAGGAAGCATAGATTGAGCTGAACAGAACACAAATAAGAATCAAGAAGATATGAAGATAGAAATCAGAAAACTTTAAACTAAAATAACAGGCCTGATAAACTCAATAGATGAAAGAAAAACCTCAGTGGAAAATGTCTCCAACAGAGTAACATCAGCTGAGGATAGAATCAGTGAGCTGGAAGATGAGATGCAAAACAACTCCATACAACAAAACAGACTGGAAAAGAGCCTTAAAGCAAATGATCAGACAATGGAAAAATTACTTAAAGAATGCAAACAGATGAAAGTAGAAGTTTGATAAACTCCACAGAAATAACATGAGAATCATTGGAGTCCCAGAGACTCAGATAGAAAATTCCCAGGAAGAATCAATAGTCAAGTACAGCATTACAGAGAAATTACATAGCTAAAATGCATGCAGTCAAATCCTGCATGCCCAAAGAGTGCAGCTATAAGAGATCCGAAAAAAGCATCCTAAGACACATTGTAGTCACAATGACAGATCTCATAGATAGGGACAGAAAACAAAGCAGCAAGAACAAAAAGGAAAATTACATTCAATGGAGCATCCTTAAGATTTAAGGCAAACCTGTCACAAGAAACCCTCAAGGCTAGAAGGCAGTCGTGGGATATAGTGACAAAACTCAATTAAATGAATGCTTTGCCTAAAATACTGCACCCAAACAGACTCATTTTCAGATTTGAAGAAAGTATACACAGCTTCCCAAATAAACAACAGCTCAGAAATTAGGAACTCAAAACCAGCCTTAAAAGAAAAATGGAAAGGTCTGGTTTAAGACAAGACAGACCAACAGGCACACCAAACTTCTACACAGAGATGACATTATATCCCATGACAATTATCTCTCTCAACATCAATGGACTACCTATACAATTAAGAGATACAGACTGGCAAAATGGATTAAAAAGCTGAATACAACATTCTGCTGCCTGTAAGAAACACATCTGAATAGTCAGAACAAACATAGACTCAAAATCAAAGATTGGAGAAAAATCATTCAAGCAAATAACTCCCTTAAAAAAAGCTGGAATGGCCATATTAATATCAGATCACACAAACTTTAGACTCAAAAAAGTTATACAGGACAAAGATGAACATTTCATGCTAATCAAGGGATATGTACAACAGGAAGAAATCGCACTCCTAAACATATATGCACCCAATGAGGGATCAGAAAAATATTTATACAATATTGACAGATATGAAAAAAGACACCGATAGCAACACAATAATAGGGGGATACCTCAGTACTGCTTTGTCACCCCTTGATAGGTCAACCAGGCTGAAACACACAAGAATATACTAGCTCTAAAAAGAGAAATGGAAGAAAGTGGACTAGTAGATATATATAAAGGGCTCTTCACACCCTGAAAAATGGACACACATTCTTCTCCAATGCACATGGGTCATTTTCCAGGATAGAATACATGCTGGCCCATAAAGCATATCTCCATAAAATCAAGAGGATAAAAATTGTAAATACTACCTTCTCATATCACAAGGCACTAAACTAGAAGTGAACTACAAAGGGATACAGAAGAAACACTCTAACTCTTGGAAATTAAATAGTGCACTGCTCAACAACCAGTAGGTCAGAGGTTAAATCAAAGGAAATCAAAATATTCCTAGAAACAAATGACAATGAAGACACAAATTATCAAAAATTTTTTGACACAGCAAAAGTGGTACTAAAAAGAAAATTTATAGCTTTGCAAGTACACACAGGAAGAAGGGGTCTACAGGAATAACTTAATGGCACAGCTTATATTTTAGAAGTTGATTAATAAAAGGAACCAAAAATAGATAGGCAGAAGCAGATAACACAGCTTAGAGCAGAAATCAATGAAGTGGATATTAAAAAAAAAATAATTTGAGGGGCCGGAGACATAGCATGGAGGTAAGGCATTTGCCTTGCATGCAAAAGGACAGTGGTTCAAATTCTGGCATCGCATATGGTCCCCCGAGCCTGCCAGGAACGGTTTCTGAGTGTAGAGCCACGAGTAACCACTGAACGCTGCCGGGTGTGACCCAAAAACCTAAAAACAAACAAACAAACAAAAAAAAAACAAGTTTAAATCAAGGAAATGGAGACACATACCCTGCTCATATATTGGGAGGATTAACATCATTAAAATGGCAATACACCCCAAAGCATTGTACAGATTAATTGCAATTCCTCTAAGGATACTCATGACATTCTTCAAAGAAGTAGATCAAACACTCCAGAAATTCATTTGGAACAATAAACATCCACAAATATCTAGAGCTTTTTCCTTTGGAAAAGGAATATGGGAGACATCACTTTCCCCAACTTTAAATTGTATTACAAAGCAACAGTCATTAAAACAGCATGGTATTGGAATAAAGAGACCCTCAAATCACTGGAATAAACTTGAACATTCAGAGAATGTTCCCCAGACATACAATCAATTAATCTTTTATAAAGGGGCAAGAAATCCAAAATGGAGCAAGGAAAGACTCTTCAACAAGTGGTCAGTCACATACAAAAATGCCAACTCAGACTCCCAGCTAACACCATGCACAAATGTCAAATCCATATGAATTAAGAACCTCAGTATCAGTCCCTAAACCATAAGGTATATATAACAAATGTAGGTAAGACACTCTATGACATTGAGACTAAAGGAATCTTCAAGGGGAAAATAGCACTTTTCAAACAAATGGAAGTGGAGATAAACAGATGGGACTATACTAAGCTGAAAAGTGTACGGAACTCAAATGAACTAGTGACTAAGTTACAAATGTCACCCACAGAATGGGAGAAACCATTCACCCAATACTCATCAGATAAGGGTCTAATATCTAAGATATACAAGGTACTGACAGAACTTTAAAAGAAAAAAAAAAACATCTAACCCCATAAAAAATGGGGAGGAGACTACACAGAGAACTATCTTAATCTAACTCACGAATCAGGGAACTGGAAAGCCTGTATGGAGTACAGGTGGGGGTGGGCTGGGAGGGAGGGAGATTTGGGATATTGGTGGTGGGGAACTTGCACTGAAGACAGGGGTGAAAAAAAAAAGTTAAAAAAAAAAAGAAAAGAAAAAATAAATAAATAAATAAATAAATAAGGCCTCCCAATTCTTATCACAGGCTGTGTTCTTCACACTGACTGTATAGAAAGAGGAGGTACAGTAAATGCACCCCAAATACACCTCAACCCAGACCCTTGCCTGGTCTGTATTGGAATTTAGGGGACAAAAAAAAATGGGGAGGAGAAATAAACAGACACTTCCTTAAAGAAGAAATACAAATGGACAAAAGGCACGTCTAAAATGTTCCACATTCACTAATCATCAGGGAGATGCAAATCAAAACAACTATGCTGTACCATCTCATGCCACAGAGTCAGACACACATCACAAAGAACAAGAACAATATATGCTGGTGGTGTTTTGAGGAGAAAAAAGCTCCACTGCTAGTGGAAATAC
Organism: Crocidura indochinensis; assembly: GCA_004027635.1. Lineage (NCBI taxonomy): Eukaryota > Metazoa > Chordata > Mammalia > Eulipotyphla > Soricidae > Crocidura > Crocidura indochinensis. Next base: position 17,912 of record PVKC010014958.1, on the reverse strand, counting down.
CTTCTAGTGCAGCCCTTATGGAAAAAAATATGGATATTCCTCAAAAACTGGAAATTGAGCTCCCATATGAGTCAGCTATACCACTTCTAGGGATATACCCTAGGAACACAAAAGTACAATACAAAATACCTTTGTCATACCTATATTCATTGCAGTGCTATTTACAATAGCCAGAATCTGGGAACAACCCAGATGCCCTTGAACAGATGAATGACTAAAGAAACTGTGGTACATATACACAATGGAATATTAAGCAGCTGTCGGGAGAGATGAAATCATGAAATTTTCTTATACACAGATGCACATGGAAACTATTATGCTGAGTGAAATATGTCAGAGGGAGAGAGACAGAAAATACTCTTATTCATCTATAGGTTTTAAGAAAAATTAGAGACATTATTGTAATAGTGCCCAGAGACAATAGAAATGAGAGTCAGAAAACTGGCTCACAATATAAAGCTCACCACAGAGTGGAGAGTGCAGTTAGAGAAATAACCACACTATCAACTATCATGACAATGTTTTTTTTTTTGGGGGGGGGGCCACACCCAGTGACGCTCAGGGGTTACTTCTGGCTATGCGCTCAGAAGTCACTCCTGGCAGGCACGGGGGACCATATGGGAACTGGGGGATCGAACTGTGGTCCGTCCAAGGCTAGCCCGGTAAGGCAGGCACCTTACCTGCAGCGCCACCGCCAGGCCCAACTATCATGACAATGTTAATGAGAGAGAGAAGTAGAATGCCTGTCGAATATAAACAAGGTGTGGGTGTGGAGGGGAATGGGGTGTATTGGTGGTGGGAATGTTGCACTGTTGAAGGGGGGTGTTCTTTTTATGACTGAAACCCAACTACTAACATGTTTGTAATCATGGTGCTTAAATAAAAATATTAAAATAAATAAAAAATTAAAAAATTAATGGATGAACGAGAACAAAGAAGAAGGGAAGGAAATATATGATGGTATAAAGGAAGAGAAGAGGAGGAACATGAAGGAAGAAGGAAGAGAATAAAGAAGGATGATGGGACAGAGAAATGAAAGAAGTGATAGAGGAAGGAATGAAGGGAAGGAGGGAGAAGGAAGGATGGAAGGAAGGAGGGAAGAAAGAGGGAAGAAGGGAAGGAAGGAAGGTAGGAGGATGAAAGGGGAGAGAAGGGGTGGAAGGCAGGAAGAAAGAAGAGTGGTAGGAACTAGGAAACAAAAGAGGAAGGAAAGGAAGAAAGCAAGAAATGAAATGAGGAAAGACAAAACAAGGAAGGAGTGGAGAAAGGCAGAATTAAGTAGAAAGGAAAGAAGAAAATAAGGAAGGGAGTAAAGAAAGAAGGAAGGAAGGGAGCAAGAAGGGAGGGAGTATGGAAGAGAAAAAAGATAGAAGGGAGGCATTTCTTTACCCAACTCTTGAGGTTCTACCAATATATATCTATTTTCGATTTAAGATTAATAGACAATTGGGACTGGAGTGGTGGCACAGCGGTAGGGTGTTTGTCTTGCATGTGGCTGACTGAGGACAGACCACAGTTTAATCCCCAGCATCCCATATGGCCCCTGAGCCAGTAACAATTTCTGAACCCATATAAAAAAGTAATTCCTGAGCATCACCAGGTGTGCCCCCCCCAAAAAAAAAAACAAAAACAAATAGACAGTGTTGGAAGTTCTTTGGCACATTATTGGTAGAGAAGGTGCAGTAACTTTGTACACAATAACACAAATATGTGACTATATAATCTACACTATAATTTAAAAATATAAAAGAATATAAAAAGGACTAAAGTAAATCAAACTTATAGGGAAAAAATGGAATATAACAGTTCTCTCTTATATACATACATGGAGCAAACTCATTAATATCTGTGGAATCATTGTTCCCATCTTCTACATTGTAGGTTGTACAAAGAAAGTTGTTTTCTCAAGCAAGTTCCCATGAGTAGAAATGATAGTCTTAAAATGGATTTATTTTGATGTCTTCATTAATAGATTAAATAGTACTGGTGATTCTAAAATTTTGACTAATAATTCCAACTTATTTTTATATCTAGTCCAACTACATATATTTTTAAATTTTTGTTTTGTTTTGTTTTTTGGGTCACACCCGGCAGCGCTCAGGGGCCACTCCTGGCTCTATGCTTAGAAATCACCCCTGACGCCCGGGAGATAGCATGGAGGTAAGGCGTTTGCCTTTCATGCAAAAGATCATCGGTTCAAATCCCTGTGCCCCATATGGTCCCCCGTGCCTGCCAGGAGCAATTTCTGAGCATGGAGCCAGGAGTAGCCCCTGAGCACTGTCGGGTGTGACCCAAAAACCACAAAAAAAAAAAAAAATCACCCCTGGCAAGCACAGGGGACCATATGGGATTCCGGGATTCGAACAACCATCCTTCTGCATGAAAGGCAAATGCCTTACCTCCATGCTATCTCTCTGGCCCCAATTTTTAAATTATTTTAACCATCATGTTTTAACTCCTCACTGAAGGCAAGATTCCTTTTTTGTGTATTAGGGTGTGTACATATATTTCACAGCTTTGTTCAGAAGTATGAAGTCTACTATAGAAGATCCATAAGGTTTCGGGCAATTATAATAAAATATAATTAGAAGTTCAGTGGAATAGGCCAAAATAATCCAAAATCTTAGAGTTGAGAGTTTCCAAAGAGGGTAATATTTAAGGTATGGTTTAAAGGAAGAAATGAATAGATTAGGGGTAAGGGAAAGGAGATCAAGAAGATGGAAGGGCATATGTCATTATAAACTGGAAGCTGAGAGTCAGGTCTAAGAGAACATAAAAGGATGTGGAAAGTAAGTGAGATGCAGAGAGAACTAGCTGGGCCTACTAAGTGTCAGCTGGCAGTTGACACGTCTGCTCTTGTTTAGAAGAAAGCAGCACAGCTGATCTAATCCCAGCTCATAATCCCTGTGGTGTCTACGGAAATGATAGAACAAAATACTTCTCACTCCTAACAAATTGGTGTAAGGCCTATTCTAACTGCAACTGGAGAGGCTTGCTGACTGATGAACACAGGGCCAGATGGTACAGACCTGGGTGGTGTCAGTTGAGCATTGGTCCATGTGACAGCTGGTCCTGCCTTTCTAGCTCTCCTTATCTGTGGTCTTGGCCTTTCTGTTATCCCAACTTTTCTGTACTTTATCAAACTCTACTTATCATATCGCTTATTCTCTTTGATTTATAGAATTTCTGTGACACAGAGTACTTTTCCTTTCTAACATCTATCCTCTACTTTCTTGCCTGCTTTCAGACCTTTCTGTCATTATTGCTCTTCTACTTGGTGTTGCCCTGGTCTATGAGAAAGCTCCCCTTTCCCAGGTAGGATATAATCTGAAGTCTGAACGAAATTAGCTAAATCTCTGTGGATTCTACCAAGTGAGTATGATGCACTATCTCTAATTAAACCTAAGAAGTTTGTTGGACTTTCTTAAGAAATTTTGAAAGACAATTTCTCATTTTTTCCTCATAAAATTTCCACCTGCAAATGAAATTTGTAAGATTTGTATTGAGCCCATGAAGGCTAGTAGCTGAAGAGGAGGTAATAACAGATAATGAAAGTCTTGAAATTGTTGAAGTTGACAGCTATTCATAGAATCAACCTTTCATGACCATCTTGCCTCAGGATTTCTCATTTTTCAATGATGCCACTTTTAATGAGAAATCTAAATGGAGAAGCTTACATTGTTTTTAATCATTAATGCTTCCATTTTAAGGAAAAAAAAAAAAAAGAAACAGAACTCCCAAAGGTCAGAAAAAAAATTCTCTTTAGCTCTAGGGATAAAGAGATATGAACTTTGTGCCCAGACTATTTTTCAAACCATGAAGTCATGTCTACCAAGTCTATAAATATGGTAGATGGAAGTAAGTTTGATTCCTGGCCTGAAAGTTCCCTTGAGCATTACCAGGTATAGTCCTGATGGCTTACAAGAAGTTCTGTCTTTGAGCACTGAATTGTCAGGCCTGAATCAGCAGCAATCGGTTCTGGATCCCTTATGATTCATAGAGGGAAAGAAGTTTGGGTTTTGTTTGTTTGTTTTAGGTCACTTATCAATTCAGTATCTATAATTGAGTGGAAACATTTACTCCTCTGCTCTTTAGCTAAGCACTGAAGATAACACAGAAAGTAAAGCTGATATTATCATGGGCTTGAAGAAATACATTGAAACTATCACTGTTCTCTTTCTGCTTCTGGAAAGTTGAAACTTCAACCTAGCAATGAAGAGCATTCAGTTTAGAAATGAAGCTAAGCAAACAAATGAAGAGAGCAACTGAAAGGGTGCAAAGGAATTGGTCTGAGACAGAAAACTAAGTAGGAAGACAAAGACCCAAAGAACTGGTGCCTTCTGATGTTTCCAAGGAACTAGAGCAGAATTTGAAGTCAACTTACCTGCTATGCTTGTTTGTTCCTCAGAAACTTGGACACTTTGGCTTTGTTTCAAAGCTTTTTGGAAATAATGCTTTTTAAAGTATACCTAGGAAGAGATAGGTCCCAATCTCTAGAAATAAGGGTAAATTGAGTGCAAATGTCTGAGTCCCAAGGTAACTATTTTGACACACTCCAAGTTTAAGATAATCAACTTAAAAACATATTTGGAAGCTGGGTCCCTTAGGGCTTCAAATTGCACTGCAACTCCATTCATGGGTCATGTGTCGATGGTATCCTAAAGCATCCTGGGAAGCCAGCATTTCTTTCCTCTACTAGATGTAAAAGTCTAAGTACTGGCAGAGCATTGCTTGAGGCCATTGAAGTCTCTAGATCACTCTAAACAAACAAACAAAAACTCTCTTTGAAATTGACAGTGCTTTCCTTTTGACTGCATTTGGCCTCTTGATAATTCAGAAGCTTTTTACAGTCTTCTTGGACTGTCTACCAAGTAAAGGAGGAGATAATCTACCTAGACCAAGATATAAACAAAGGAACCATACTACTTTAGTTTCAGGGCACTTTAAAACAATGCATAACACCCTCTGTTTCCAAGATAACGTTTTAATTGGTATTAGATTGGATGATAATGAACTCAAAAAGCATTCATAAGAAGAAAAATAAGTGACTCAAATAGAAAACTAAGTATAAAGATGGGGAAGATCTAAAATACCTGTCTTATACTGTATAGTGGTAGGTAGTCGATGGTATGTTTGCCTGTTGTGAATTCAGAAGGAAGACTCTAGAAGCAAAATATTAAGCCACTAACTAGAATTGTGATCTGGACAAGTCACTAGCACCTGTTTATTTCCTTTTTACTATTTCACACATAGAATGATCTCAGACATTTCATGGAATTAACTAGGTTACTATGAAGAAAACACTTAAAGCGGTGGCTGGCATTTTATTATTTTTTGCTTTGTGGCCACACCTAGCAGTGCCCAGGGCTTACTCCTGATTTTGTGCTCAAGGGGTCCCTCCTGGTGGGGCTCAGGGAACCATACAAGAAGCTAGAGATGAACCTGAGTCTGCCATATGCAAGATAAATTCCATACTCACTGTACTATCACCCCAATGGCTAGCATTTCAGAAGGATGGGGAAAAAAGATATTTCAACTTATAGTTATTTGCAACAGTTTTGTTTTGATATTAGAAGAATTGAATGCACCAAACATGATGAAAGTTATATACTTCCCTACCCCTAGGAGGCACTCAAGAAATAATGATTGAATGGACCTGAAGAAACAATAGTAAAAAACGACTGAAACTTTAACTAGGAAAGAGAAATGGCTTTATGACAAGACCTTGAAAGCAAGATAAATGAATGTCTCTTTCAAAACTTGAAATTAGGTGATTTTTTTTTAATTCACTTATGGAGGGTTTGGGGTAACAAAGGGTAACTGTGCAGTAAGAGATCAACTTTACAAGAGCACAGAAAAGGTAGGGAGCATATTCTTGAATGTCTGTTCTAAACCAGGCTATGAATTAGGTATGTTTTATTTTAATTTTGACACCATTTCTAATAAAGGAAGTATTCTTATCCACATTATATAGATTTTAAAGTAACTTTTCTAAAGTCATACTCCAGTACTCTACAGAGGCAAGACATAGTTTCATGCATTTGATTCCAAAACCATTAAACAATCTGCAGTACCTCACTAACAACACTTAATTCTTCAACTCTGTAATATCTGAAGGATTCTGGATGCTCTAAAACTAGCTGGAATACCAAGAACTTTGAATAAATTCTTCCACTTCCCTAAGGATTGAATAAAAATTTCTCCCAATTAAACTCCCCACTCCCTTTCTACCACTACCCAATACCCAGTTTTAAGAGTATTTATAGTCCAATCCTACTAATTTTGTTGGTACTTCTTAACAATTCTTCTACCATACTCTTTCAGTTACAAACAATGAAGATGTTTTCAATCTTCAGGCTTCCCTTCCAAGGCATATTTGGAGATTACACTGGATTTAGTTAACCTTGGCGTAACTGTTAATAAATACCACTGACTCCACCTCCTGCCTGCCTGCCACACTTTTCAAAATCATTAATTGGAATTCGACGAAAACGTCAAGCGCTAGTTCACATTCTGGCTTGCCAAGAGATTCCCTGTTAGTTACATCAAGCAAAGCTTTCTCAAGACAAGGTGATTGGATTGTGGCCATTTCCAAGAATCTTTCAGTCATTTCATTTCATAATGAAACTTCTTGGCCTGGTTTTCTGGCCTAAAATTAAGAGTATATCTTATAAAAGAGTTATTATTCTTTCTTATTATTTTAAAAAGGCATGAAGGTTCACAGAGTTAGTTCACAGAACTCTTGTTTTATTCCTTATATGTAGGGCCCCTACATTCAATCCCCTGTGCTCCAATCACCTCCAAGATACTTCCAGGAGTAATCTTGGTGGCTTCTAAGTACCAATACAATGGTTCCACTGGTTCTCAATACTACTGAGTCTTAGTAGCACAGAATCTCTGGTACTAGCCCAAACTATCATGTCTCAGAGTTAAGCCAGGTTTGCTGAGAATGGCCCTAAGACCTCCATGTAATGCTTGGAAGACCTGCCCAAAGAAATAAACAAAACATTATAATAACTCAGGATTCTGTCCTCCAGGATTCCACAAGTGCTTTACAGTTACAACATTGCCCACCTCAAGGTAACAGTTCTCCGTGGACATGCAATCCTCTTACCCAAAGGGATTTCTACTGCAAACTGATTGGAGCTTGGTGAGAATAGTACTCCCACTTAGGGCAGAAGCATGGCATTGAAAAGCTCTCCCACTACTACCACATACCTGCCATTGACATTTTTAGTAGTATTCCTTCTCTTGTCTTATTATGTAATCCATTTGCGCTACATACGAGTATAAATTAAATGCAATGCTTAACACAAAATATTGAGTAAAAATTGGCTAATGCATCATTTTTGGCTTCCATTGTCCTTCCTGTACAATTCCTCTAGGAAAAATAATCATGAGTAGACATTGCTTGCCTTTCTGAGCTTTTCTAATCTCATATCACAACTTTGCACATGGTGCCGTCTCCTGCAGAGGGTCGCAGTGTACACTGAGCACTTGAGCTTGGCCTGCTTGCTTTGTATGTCATTATCAGAACTCTGCCAGATTCCATATGCTGCTTACACTTAAGTTTTCACATTTAGTTTCCTCACCTCTATATGTTTTGCCAAGCATATGCTTGTCTTGCCTTCAGGGGAATATTAAAGTGTAATATGTAGAAAGCTACAATATCAAGAGTGTTGGCAACTCTATGTAGTGTTGAGAAAATTTACCCTATTACATCAAAATTGTGGTTATTTTGTACACTGTCAACACCAATGCTTGGCTTCTAATAGATGCTTTTTTTTCTTTCAAGCTGGGATAAACTCTCCCAAACTCTCACTAGGGTTCATTTCTTACCTTTCTCCTTTTTTGCTGCCTCCATCCTTCCTGCTGTTATTATAGGGTTTCTACAAGATATACAGATTTATCTGGCCATGTTAGGTCACTTTTAGTTCCCTTCTCTTGATCTACCCACCCCCATTCTTACAGCCTTCACCTATTGTTTTCAAACAAGCCAGGATACACCTTCTTATCCATTGCATTCCAAGGTAAGATGATTGAGCCCAGCCTCACTTATGTATCTCTTAACTTTTCCCCTTGGCATCCAGACAGCTCTTCGATTCTCAGGATGCTTGCTGCTGAACTTCCTGTCTATATAAATGCGCTTGGGGAGTCTCTTACTCCTCAAGCCTGCTTCTTCCTCCTCCCAGAGCTTCCCATTCCCTTTCCATGCCGAGCAATTATTCTTATTAATTATTCCAGCTAGCAGTAATTATCAGCAGTACATGCCCCAAGCCACATTAATAACAGAAATCTCTAGGACACTGAGAAATCAGCTGGGAGGCCCCCATTGCCTTTGGATTTGCCAGCTACTGCAAGTTATACTCTCTGCTACTACCCGGGCAACTCCCACTATGCCTCTGTTTTGCTCTTACCAGTTCCCAGTCGCTTTATTCTCCAGCCCTATTTGATAGTGAGATAAAGCAAGGACAGCATAATTTAAACTATGTGTGTACAAGCTCTATGCGACTGTGATGGCATGTGAGACATCTGAACCCTGGCATAATTAAAAGATGTCTTTTAAAAGTCTTTAAAGTTAGATCCCAATCACTGCATTAATCTTTATGTGGCCCTTATTTGCAACAATGTTTTTTGGCCACACCTAGTGACACTCAGGGATTATTCTGACTAAGCGCTCTGAAATCGCTCCTGGTTTGGGGACCATCTGGGACGCGGGGGGGGTGGGGATCAAACCGCTTGCGCAACTGCTTACGCCACTGCTTCAGCCCCAACAACTTTAACTTTATATGTATTCTTACTCTTTGCTCACTTGTCAGGATTGTCATTTGTAAATCTCACTAGCAGGTCATTGGTAGGTTTAAAGTAACACTCTTGATTACTGGAAAATTCAAACATAATTTGGTTTTCCTAAAGTTTTAGGAAAATTACACAGTTAAGGAAGTGTCCCCTTCATTAATAAAGTAAAATCACGGTGCCAAAAAAGGAAAGAGGAGAGAGAGAGGAAGAGAGAGAGTGTGAGAGAAAACAGGAGAGACAGAGTAGCAGAGAGAGTAAAATAAAATGCCTGCCTCAGAAGAAGGCAGGGAGGGCTGATCGTAGGGAAAAGGGCATCAGGGAGAGTGAGAAGGAAACTGTTGACATTGGTGGCAGGAAATATGGACTGGGGAAGGTTGTTGTACATTGTTTGACTGTAACTCAGTCATGGACAACATTATCTGTGGGGGGAGGGGACAGTATTATGAACAATCTTGTTATCACAGTGTTTAAATGAAAAAAAAAGGACATTTCATCTATACAAAAAATACTGTGTATAGTGTTCTAAATATCAATGAGCTGGCCTGATTACCCACAATATATTAGATTTAAAAAAAAAATCAAACGACTGGGAACAGTAAAGAATCTGTTTAGGACATTGAATATTTCTTCCTCAAGTAACTTAAATAAAGGTGTATGCCTGAGAAATAAGATGCTGTATATTGCTAACATAGCTCCCAACAGTGATTTGGAAACCATCTGCCCATGGTAACCTTCTTTTTTAGTCCAAAACAACAAAGTTTGAAACACTTGAATATAGTGTCAACACTGACTTACTACAATTGCAAAACATCAGCAAGTTTCCAGAGAGGTTGCAATGCAAGGTGCTAATTTGCAGATGTTATAAGCAAAGATTTTATTACTAAACCACCACAGACCACATGTGGCAATGGTTAGAATCAGGTGGAAAAGAGACAAAAATTAGCTTCATCAAAACAGATCTTCTATCAATTCTTGCTAAGTGAACAAAGGAGATCATTTCATGATTTTTTTGTTTTTCTTTCCTCTCTTATGGATGAGACAAGCCATGGAAAGTATATGTGAAGCTATTTGTAAAAGATACAAATCTTGAGTGACCCTATTGCATCTAAAAGTACTTCAAAGAAAAGTAATATGAAGTACACTTCATTCTGATGCCATGCCTACTGGCTAGAAATTCTGATGTATAATTGTTGAGACCAGTGGTAAAAATTCAGTCCTTTGCAAATTTATTTAATTTAAATAAGCTTTCCCAACATTGGGGGAATGTGTTCTCTCAATGTGCTTCATTAGTGAAGCTTACACCACAAAACTGGCTGTATTGAGAAAGATTGCACCATTATCAAATAATTAGGAATGCCTTAGCAGGTGCATACACTTACCTTAGTAATTAAACCCTTGTTAAAACACCAAAATCCAGAGACTTTAAATGGTTACAGCATCCCAGAGGAGGTAGCCCAGAAAGCGATTCTATAAGGTAGTGTCATTTGGGAACAGAGATATTGAACAGAGTCTCTTTTCCTCTTGGGATGCTTACCAAGCACATCTGTGCACATCATGAGCTGCAATAAAAATTGCAATGACAATATTAGACAAACACCCACTGCACAAGACACTAGGTACACCCAGCACTGTCCTACTTGGAAGCAGATACTGTGTCACTGGGCTTTGTGCTGCCATTGTTTCTATCATGAATTATGAGACAGAGGGAAAAAAATTAGAATCTCTGAAATACACGGTCTAGTCTCTTCACTTTAAGGAGAAAAGAACAGCTGAAACAAATTTCCTATCAAATGTTTTCATAAGACTTGATTCTGGAGTTTTTCATTGACAAAATTCAATTTGACAGTTTGTTTGTTTTTCCTCTTTCCATTGGCTTTGAGTTTTAGGTCCACGTAAATATGATAAGCAGCCACCAGTAAGCCAACATTCAAAGGCAGTTTTTTTCAGATATTTTTGCCAACAGCATTAAACTTATTCATATAATTACAAATTATGTCTATTTACTGGGGTCTGGTTGCTTATGCAAGAGCTTTCCTTCCATATATAAATATAATTGTGATAAATCTGAATTCGACAGCCATGGGACATTCTGAAGATGATATCTAGGGGTTGCCATGACAACTCCCTAGAATTCCTGCTGTCTTTTCATGGTGGAGTTCCTAGGTAAAGCCTGGGAGGTATCTGAAATAAATCATCAAAAGGTAGGACAGCTGGAATTGGTCCATGGAAGAAATCCAAGTATGTGAGTCCTTAAGTCTGTGGTAAGGAGGTTGTCACTGAGGACAAGTTTTCATCATTTTTTGGAATTTAGGCTGAATATCTGAAACAATAGGATTTTTATGGAACTCAGTTTTCATGATGTTGAGAGTCTATAATATTGGTACCTAATGCCTCAACCACTGATGCACTTTTCTTATTATTTTGATCAAACATCTTATAGTCCAGAGATACAGGGTACAAAAAAGAGCCCCATGGACCCAGCTTGTAGCAGAGGTTCTACAAGACCCATAATTCACTTCCCTTTGTAGATTTTCATGGCAGAAATATCTTTAAGAATGGAAGACACATGATATCAACAGAGAGTTAGAAGGGTTTGCTATCTTGCTAATTCTGATTTGGAGGATCATCAAACTAATCTCAATTAAACATTCATTTGCTATGAGATGCTGAAAAAGTTACTATTGTCATTTTCCTCAATTTCAGAAAGGGAGAGGGTTTAATACCCTGAGTTAAATTGCTACTTAAAAATGATATAAAATTAAAAAATGTCAAATTCAACATATATTATTTGATAAACATAAAGTAAATTTTCCTTTTCCTTTATTCCAGTCCATAAAAATATAAAATGTGGAGCTGGAAAGATACCACAGTGGGTAAGGCACACAACCAACCCAGGTTCAGTCCATGGTAACCCATATGATCCCTCAAGCTTTCCAGAAGTGATTCCTAAATGCAGAGTCAGGAGTAGCCTGAACATAGCTGGTATATCCCAAAACTATGTGTGTGTGTGCATGTATGTATTTATTTGATTTTAAAATATGATAGCCACCCTGAATTTAACAGAGAATTACTTGGATAGACGAGTATCATAATAGTGAAAATAAGTAGAACTTTTCCTGTCAGCAACATCTGTACACAGATAGAGGTCATGTGATATTTTAAATGAAAAAGCAGCTAAAATGACCACAATATTAAATCATCTACACTTGGAAAGTTAGACTTATGCTTCTTTATTCTGCCCTGAGTTAAGAAAAGTTTTCACCATTAAAATCATATGCTAGCTCATAACTGTAGTCTGAGATTAGCTTTCGATTCTACCTCTTTTTTCAGGCTCTGCGTTTTGTCTTTTAGCATATCTTATAATATTTTCTTGGTATTCAGACAATAAATGGTTTGAAATTCTGGAAATAAACCTTTAATTGTACAATGTTCAATTGTGGGAGGAGAGGTAGCATCCTCTGATTAAATCTTTTAGTGAGCTCCTTGCCTCCAGACGTGACCATCTCAAGTGTATTTATATAGCCCTCCCACCTCAAGGTGTGGTAAGATGACTAGAGGAGTTGAAATGAAATAGTTCCCTCCAGCCTGAGTAAGAGACTCTGTTAAAATGTTAAGGGGGGAGCGGGCATGGAGTGATAGCACAGCAGGTAGGGCCTTTGCCTTGCACGAGACCAACTCAGGTCTGATCCCAGCCTGCCAGAAGTGACTTCAACAAGCAGAGCCTGGAGTAACACCTGAAGTCCCTGTTTGTATCCCCAAACAAACAAAAATCCTAAAGGGTTTAATCATTTTTTTAATATTTTTTTATTTTGATCATAGTGGCTTACATATCTTTCACATTAGTATTTTAGGTACATAGTAACATTGAATCAGGGGAATACCCACCACCAGGTTTGCCCTCCCACCACCCCCATTCCCTTTCTGCATCCCATATCCTCCACCATCACCCCCAGGCTCCTAGAGTTGGTGGACCCCTCTTTGACTAGCTTACTATTGGTGATCATACATCTGTTTGGTCCTGGTACCCTCCCTTGTTTCTCCCTCTATTAGAGAGGCTAAGCTAGATAAATTGAGTTATGTTGTTTTGTTTGAGGGAAAGAAAAGCCATAGAGTGGGGTAAAGATAAGGGGTAATCATTTTTTACTAGTTTCTTCTGCAGGCATATATTAGAAGAAAAGAATGATGCATTTAAAAATGACTTTCTGCTATAATTGCAGAAGATTCGACAGTTCTCTTTGTTATTCATTGTAAGAACAGATTCAACATCTTACATAAAACTAAAAAAATAATAATCTGTAGAAATTCCCTGGTGATTGTAACCACTGGAATTCGGGGAACTCAGACTTGTTCACAATGAGCTCCCATCAATTTAGGCTGCACAATTCAGATTTTCCTTCCACAGAAGTGTCTCTTCGTGGACTTTCTGCTCCCTTGAGTAGTGATTCTTTGTATTATTCTTCTGTCTTTCTGTTTCATTGGCAGAGGTTTGCCTTGTCATCTCTCTCCTTTTACAAAATCTAAGAAATGTCCATTTTTCAATTTGTTCATTTGTTCCTTGTTAGGATGCAGGGATGATTTTCAGGGTCTTTACATGATGGCCCCAAACCAGAAGTCACTAAAATTGATTTTTAAATGTCGGATATATATCTTGTCAAATATAAACGTCTCTAGTTGTTCAAAAACAAACTTTCATAACCTTTAAAAATTGAGAATTCAATTTAGTTTTATTTCAGTCTTTATATGTTGTTGTCATGTCTCACTTTCCTTCAAGTTAAAATAATCATTCTCCACCCTCCTTTTCTCCCTTTAAGACCTATAGTGTCAGACAAATTGTGTTGTAGAACAGTCCAAATCTTGTACCAGAGCAACAGTATAGTAGGTAGGATACTAGCCTTGTACTCAGTCAACCTGGTTCTATCCCTAGCACCACATAGGGTGTCCTGAGTCCCACCCCCTGTCTCCTCTTCCCTAGATTCCTGAGTGCAGAGCAAGGAGTAAGTCCTGAGAACTATTCGATGTGGTCCAAAACAAATAAACAAAATTTACACTTATCCTATATTTACTTTTAGGTTAAGCATGTGGGGGAAAAAAGCATATGGAATCATCTTGCTTTGCCTCATAAATTGAGGGGGGAAAAAGTGGATGGTACCAGGAGCAAACAGTTGTATGAGCATTGAGTGGAAATAAAAAATGATCAGACCCAAACACCAAACCCAAGAACAGAATCAAGATAGACCATCTACATCAAGTTATATACAAAAGAGACTGACTACACTAGCAGTCCAGGGTGCAAAGGGGAGAAGTATGGGGTGCATGCTGGGAACAGGGGTGAAAGAAGGACAACACGGATGGTGGGAATGGTCCTAATTCACTGTCACTTTGTACCTTAAATATAACTGTGAAAGACTAGTATTCACATTGGTCACAATAAAAAAAAAGAATCCCGAAAAAAGCATAAATGATATATTTTATTGTATAATGGAAACACATCTATTTATTTTTTGCTAAATTTTATACTAGATACCTAGATTCTTTTCAGTTTAAAAATAAATTTTCACTTTTGTTACTATTTGGTCATACTTACGAACCTATTAATATTCTGTTTCCCAATCGTTTGCAACCAGTGATTTTTATTTTATTTTTTTAAAACTTTATTCATTGGTTTCTGGGCCACACCTAGAGGTGCTCAGGGGTCACTCATGGCTCTTCATTCAGAAATTGCCCCTGGCAGGCTTGGGGACTGTATGGGATGCCAGGAATCAAACTGGGCCCTTCTAGGGTCAGCCCAAATGCAAGGCAAACACCCTATTGCTGTGCTATCTCTCCGACCTCACGAGCAACCAGTGATTTTTAGGACCCACTTATCAATGCTTATTAAATCACTATATATATGTTTGTATGATATAAATTAATGCTTTTCTTATTCTGTTACTCTATTTTTATTGAGATAGAAAATTGTTCCCTTTTTGTTTCTCTCCCCTCCCTTCATGTCTTAGAAATTCTTAGATTATATTTTTTTATCTATAATTCTTTTCTTCTTGTTTAAATTGTCTCTATTCTCTCAAATACTCAATGTAGTCCCTTCAAGTTAGTTCCTGTGGCTTCTGTGTTCTTGTGACACCATCTCATTTGTCTTTAAGCACTTGCTTTCTGGCATAATGAAATGTACCAGGGTTACCTTTTAATTTCCCTGTCCCTGCTTGGGACCACTCAATGCTGGACAGTTATCTAGAAGTATCTAGAGCACAAATAATACCTCTTTTGGACATAGTCACCAGCAATTTACATACAACTCCAAGAGGAAGTCTTGGCATTATAACTAAAGAATGCTTCCCAACATAGATCCATCCATGTCTCTCTCTTCTCACTGCTATCACTAATTACTCCCTTTAGTGTGGTTCATGCAAAAGCCTCTCTACAGGAAAATTCTTGCCTCCAGCTTCTTAATCCTGAAATCTACTGGAATATGATTTCTGCAACATAGTTAAGATATCTTTTGGGATCATACTGGCCAGCACTGATACTAGTTTTACTACCAGAACAAAATAGGTTTTCAGAAACTTTTGTATCTTCATTTGAAAAGTAAAGATAGGTATACTCTCCTCACAAAAAGTGAGAATGAATGATCAACTGTACCGATTGGCCACATCCTCAGGAACTACCCCAGCACTTAATTTCTTCTAAAGAGTCCAGTCCATAAATAGCCTTTGGAAGAAGAGAGCCAGGCTTATAATAATCCCAATGTATTTCAATAGACATAATGAGGCATAATCTAGGCTTAATCTAGGCTATTCTAGGCCTAATGAGAAGCTAGAGGAAGAGGAAATGGAGAAACAGAAAGAGGAAAGAAGAGATAATGGAGAAAGAAAAAAGATGAAAATAAAAGGAGGGTAAGAAAGTAAGAAGTCAATCAGTATTAGGCCATAAACAAAGTGTAAAATTGATGACAACTTTCAAAGACAAATCAGTAGAGTAACTGTTCAAGGGAGAGATGGTAACTGGACACCCTCACTTCTCCCTTAAAAATCTTCCATTCTTTACCTTCTGCAGTATTTCAGCCATTTCTTCCATGTTATTTCTAGTACATAGAAGCTCAAACCCATAGGTCCTTAAAAAAAGAAAAACATTTTTCTTGATTTACATTTCTTCTAGCCTCTAACTTGTTTCTGTATCCCTCCAAGAAAAGCATTGAAAAACTAGCCTCTACAAACCTTTTCTACATTTTCTTTAATTCACTTCAACTAGAATCACTACTTTTAAATTGCTGGCCTGGAGCTAGAGTGATAGTACAGTTGGTAGAGTGTTTACTTTGCATGTGGCCAAACTGGGTTTGATCCCAGACACCCCATATGGTCCCTCAAGCCTGCCAGGAGTGAACCCTGAGTGCAGAGAAAGAAGTAAGCCCTGAGTACTGCCAAATGTGGACCCCCCCAAAACAAAAATAAACTGCCACTGCAAAATCACATTTGACATTAAATTTTATTTTCCTCTTGTGTCTATGATTATCCTCCACAACTTAATTCTAGTTTATTCCTCTCTTCTAAACAAAAATGTCAGTACATCCCCAAGTATGTGTCTTTGGTAACTTTGATCTTCTCATACTGCCCCAGGTAACCTCATATCATATCCATAGTTTCTGGGTACTACTTTTATACTGGGCATTATTCTATTTCCACCTTATCTCCAGAATATTTTCATTTGGATGAACTTAACAAAGTAATTCCTTTGTCCAAATTGATTCACTATCATTTGTTGAAAATATTCATATAGCCTCAGCAGCCTTCATATTTTCACTTGACCATTCATGCCTGAAAATGGAAAACCCCAGAATTGAGAGTCTGATTGTGCCACAGCTTTATTGAAAAATTTTAATTTTTCCATTGAAAAAAGTTCAACATTTTTTAGCAATGAACCTGAAGGCAAAGAACCTTCAGCATCAGTCAAACCATCTTCTACTTAAATCTTTTATTCCACCCTGATTTCGCAATACAAAATTATTTTCTTTTTTCATTCTTTTTTCTTTTTTTTCTTTTCTTTTTGATTTTTGGGTCACACCCGGTGGCACTCAGGGACTACTCCTGGATCTGTGCTCAGAAATTACTCCTGGCAGCCTCTGGGAACCATATGGGATCCCTGGATTCCAACCAACATTTATCCTGGATCAGTTGTGTGCAAGGCAAATGCCCTACCACTCTGCTAATGCTCCAGCTCCAGAATTATTTTCAAGGGTGAACTTTCACACATTTAAAATTCCATCTCACAGTTATTCCATCTTGTTCTGTACCCCTGACTTATATAAATTGCTAATTATCTTTTAAAATCATGAGTCAGACCACGAATGATCACCTTACCAAAATTCAACTGGATGCCACGGAGCAAAACCCAACCCATTATCCAGCTAAGAAGGATGTTAAATGCAGACCTGCCTTTCTCATTTTACATTCTACTGCCAGCTTTTTCTGTTCACACCACTTGAATCAGATGTGCCATTTAGATTTCAGTTTAAATGCATCAAACCTCCTAGCCACTACGAGTCATTTCTAGGAATTTGAAGATCTAACAAATTTGAAACCAGCCTTTGACATTTTCTAGCTGTGTGACACTGAGAAAATTCACTAACCTCTCTGAGAATAACTTCTTTATCTATAAAATAAAGTTAAGAGACTTGTGATCAATGATAAATGAAACTAAATCCTGACTCCTGGCAATTATTAAACATGTTGAAATTATTTTTAACTTGGTAACTAACCATAAATATTTATGTTTTGTTGAAATTCATTTTTAAAACACTACTTCAGTTCACTTCTGAGGTCCAATAATTATCTCAGAAGAGATCTGTTCCCTGTAGCCCTAAAAAAAGAAACACACACGCGCACACACACACACACACACACCACATAGACCCAAAAAGAGCCAGAATTTGCTCTGGCTCTAAACTTAGCAGATTTATATTCAACTATCCTATTGAAACTATAGTTTTTGTGCACTTTTTATTTTATTTCTTTAAATATTTTTTTAATTTTTGAAAAATGTTATTGTGCAAATAATACCTTTAAGCACCATGATTACAAATATGTTTGTAGTTGTATTTCAGTCATAAAAAGAACACCCCC
>PVKC010014957.1:0-21877 GCA_004027635.1 Crocidura indochinensis | reverse complement strand
AGAGAGAGGCCAGAAAGTAACTAACTGTCTGTTAGGGGCAAAAGACACTGTGACAGCAGAGGGTGGGTACAGAATAAACAGAGCCAGCAATGGATGACTGGACCCGGGGATCAGGAGATGCTGTCTCAGAGCCTAGAAGAAGGGATAGAGAGTTCTGAGACTCGTCCAGGTGTGACAGTGCCCTCTGGTGCCAGCCACAGCCAACCTGCCCCTTACCCCTATAATAGCTGTCCGTGTAGCTGGCATTAACGAACTCCTTTAGGCTATTGGTCTTCCGGGCAATCTCCAGGAGCAGAGGGATGGTGTCGTTCTGCCCATCATGCAAGTTCAGCATGGCTTTCAACAGACAAGTCTTGCCTGTCTCCGGGTCTGTAAAATAAAGAGGGTCAGAACAGGTGCTGCAACCCAGCCATGCTAGGCATCGCATCCTCCCAGGGGCCACCTTTGAACTCGCTGTCCATGAGATGCTTCTTGCTCCTCTGCAGGAAGAGCAACAGATTCTCCAGCTCTTCGCAGTTATTCTGAGCCACAGCTTCAAAGATCTTCCTGCGATCATAGAGCTGGAGGTTCTTCTTGTTCCCTGCATGGACTGAATTCTGGGGCAGCAACCTGTGGGCCAGAAAACACCCTCGTTTCACAGTCTCCTCTTCCCTCAGAGCTCAACTGAAAACCATACCTAAACATTAAGACAACCCAAAAAAGGAAAAATCATAGGGGTCAGAGAGATAGCATGGAGGTAGAGTGTTTGCCTTTCATGCAGAAGGATGGTGGTTCAAATCCCGGCATCCCATATGGTCCCCCGAGCTTGCCAGGAGCAATTTCTGAGCATAAAGCCAGGAGTAACCCCTGAGCGCTGCCGGTGTGACCAAAAAACAAAACAAAACAAAAAAGGAAACTCAGGTACAAAAGCCACTTCTCTATCTAACTGATCATCTGGATGGTGAGTGTACCTCCACTCTGTCCCCACTTTGTCTGGGAACGCTTTGCCACCACCATTTCTTGTGATACTCGGGCTTCTCACCTCTCTTGAAACTCAAGACCTAGGACCCCATTGGTAGAGAACTGGAGTGCTCAGGTTATTTTCTAGATGGGCCCTGCTAAACAAAAGGGGTTTCTGAAAACTGGGAGATGGCTCAAAGGACTGGAGCACAATCTTTGTAGGCAATCAGTCTGAAAGTTTCATCCTAGCCCACACTTGCATGTGGATAGTACCCACCTCAACAATAAAATAAGAGCACCCAGGTTCTGTCTCAGAGGCAGACAACCTGAGTACCCTCTCTGATCTGCCAGGGAGGGTTGATGGACTCCTCACAGGATCTATTTTATATCTTCTGTCTAAAAGCTTCCTGGTAGAGGTGGTACAGAAATAAGATACTTGCCTTCATACACCTTTTCTGAGTTTGGTCCCCAAAATTATATATGGTCCTATGCTTCATCATGAGTGAGTGCTCAGAAGCCCTGTGTAGCCCAAAATATTTTTTAAAAATTAACAAAATAGGGGCCGGAGAGATAGCATGGAGGTAAGACATGTGCCTTTCATGCAGAAGGTCATTGGTTCGAATGACCAATCCCATATGAGAGTAACCCCTGAGCACTACCAGGTGTGACCCAAAAACAAAAACAAACAACAAAAAAAATTAACAAAATAGAGGCCGGAGAGATGGCATGGAGGTAAGGCATTTGCCTTGTATGCAGAAGGATGGTGGTTTGAATCCCGGCATCCCATATTGTCCCCCAAGCTTGCCAGAAGCGATTTCTGAACATAGAGCCAGCAGAAACCCCTGAGCACTGCAGTGTGTGACCCCCCAAAAAATAACTTAAAAAATAAAAAAATTAATAAAAAATAAAGGTTTCAATGACTTTGAATTTTGTGACTTCAAATCTAAATATGAAGGGTTGATGAGTACTTCAGGCCTGGACACCTAGAGGTCAGTGGACAGCTCAGATCAGCATTTTTTTTTTGGGCCACACCCAGTGACGCTCAGGGGTTACTCCTGGCTATGCGCTCAGAAGTCGCTCCTGGCAGGCACGGGGGACCATGTGGGAACCGGGGGATCGAACCGTGGTCTGTCCTAGGCTAGGCAGCAGGCACCTTACCTCCTGCGCCACCTCCCGGCTCCCTCAGATCAGCATTTGTGACCACATGTACTAAAGGACCTATGACTGTATGTACTAAAGGACCTATGATTGTAGACACTGGATCAGTCAACCTCAGGGTGATCTGTGGCTCCTGGGCTTGAGGTCCTCCACAGGTGTCCCATGACTGAGCCACGGAAAGGGGTCAGACTTCAGTTGTGCTTACCTGGAGTAGGTGGGGCCATCCACAGACCTCTGGATGATGATAGCAGGACTGATTCTGATGGACGGGCAGGCCATTTTGCCTCCTTCATGTGAATCATCCAGGGGAGAAGTCCCCTCCCAGTCACATTTCCCAAAAAGCTGGCTCTGGTTCTTTGTCGTGGAAAAGATGTGGGGATTGTCTGTATCTGGCTTGGTGTCAGGGTCACCATCCACAGGGTCTGAGCAGGAATCCTCTTGGGGTTGGTCTTCAGGTCCTCCTAAGTCTGAAGTTCCCCATTTCTTCACCCTTGCCAGATCTTCCATGGCCCAATAGATAGCCTGTAGGCAGTCACAAAGGTGGGATTCATTCCCAGCTAGAACATCAGGTGACACAAACCTGCCTGCTCTCAGGCAAAGAGCACTACGGAGATTGCTTGTGAAAACTAAAAATAGAAATGCCAAATGAGGGACCACAGCCAACCCAGGTTGGAGCCTAGATATCCCATATGGTCTCCTGTTCACTCAAGGGCTTCTATTGCTTTTTTCTCTGGATCTTCAGAATGAAAACTTTTACAGGAACTATTCCTCCAACCTGATAGACCCAGGATGTCAGATAAAAAAGTACGGGGTTAGGGCATTTGCCTTACACATGTCACCCTTGTTTGATTCCTGGTCTCACATATGGTCCCCCAAATATCACCAGGGGTAATTCCTGAGCACAATGCCAGGAATAGTCCCTGAACAAATCCCAAAAAAGAGCAAGAGATCAGAGAAGTGAAGAGGCTTAGCAGCCTGCCAGGCATCAGTCTCTAGGGATGGATATCTGGAAGCAGTCAATTTTGAGAGACTTGGATGGATTGCTTTTATTCTCTGAGCCTCACTGGTTTCATCTGCAGGGTGGGGGTGAAAACCCTGATCTTCTTACCTCTAAAATGAGAAGTAGAGAAGCAGTGGGAATAGTTGCCCTTGGTTATGCACACAGGGAGGAACCAGGGAAAGACAACTCAGCCCAAATAGCCAGCAGTATGCACCCCCTGAAGGGTGGCTGGAAGAGACCAAACTGCTTTCAGCCATACTTCATAGCTTCCATGAACTTGGAGTCCCTCTCATCAGTCATGTGCTAGTGGTCTTTGTTCTTCAACCTGGCAGCTACAATCACTGAGTTTGGGAAGAATTCTTCGCACATTTTTTATTCTTGTGAAATTTTGTACATTTTTGGGTTTTGTAGGGAAAATTTTAGTATATTTCCAGCATATTGGCTCTGAAATTTTTGTACTGAAATGATTTGGGGCTGGTAGACCTTCTTGGACAGCATATTTGGAGATAAGGAGGAATTTAGTGCTAGTACCTAGAGCTGCAGTATAGTGTTGACACTATTTCCATTCCCTTCCTAATCTTACTTCTAACTCTTCACTGACATCAACTGAGCACAACCAACCTAGCTGCCTAGGGCTGTCCCACTCTTCAGGATCTATTGCCTCCATTGTGGGGGTGGCTTTTTGCCCTTCTACTCTAGACCAAATCCTATTACATCTCTCCTGTTCCTCATTCACAAGGCTCCCCCTGAGCCCTCTTCCTCTCGAGTGACCCTGTTCAAAGTCCCCCATCCATCCTTGATGCCTTCTGAGCTCTGTGCATATGCATTCTCTCTATTCTCTCTTCTCTTTTTCTTCTCTCTCTCCCTCTCTTCCTCTCTTCCTCTCTCTCTCTCTCCTTTTGTGTGCATTGTTCCCTCCTGCTGGTTCCAAGACTCATCCATATATGTATAGATTAAAGTGCGTTTGCTATTGGGGGAGAGGACATACCCAGTGGTACTCGGGGCTTACTCCCAACTCTGTGCTCAGGGATCACTCCTAGTGATGCTCAGGGGACTATCTATGGTGCCAGAATCAGCCCCAGGTTGGCCACATGCAAGGCAATGCCCTATCTGCTGTACTATCAATCCAGACCCTCTATTTGATTATTTGTAGGTTTGGGACCATACTCCGTTCAGTGGTTTCTCCTGTCTCTGCACACAAGTCACTATAGGCAGGCTTGGGAATATTGAGAATCTAATAGGTAGGCAAAATGCAAGGTAAGTTGAATTATTTATTCAACCTCTCTGCTATTTACAGTGAAAGAAGCCCCCACCCAAGCTAAAAACTCAAATGATTGACAGGGAGAAGATATTTGCATATCACTCGTCTGAAAGGGGGATAATGTCAAAAATATACTTTAAAAAATCATACACTCATACAGATCAAAAAGCAAATAACACTATCCAAAAGTCAGCAGATTTTAACAGTCATTTTTCAGAAAAAAAAACAGGGGTTTGGGAAAATTTACAAATATTCACCATATCTTTTTTTTTTTTTTTTTTTTTGGTTTTTGGGCCACACCCGGTGACGCTCAGAGGTTACTCCTGGCTATACACTCAGAAGTCGCTCCTGGCAGGCACGGGGGACCATATGGGGAACCGGGGGATCGAACCGAGGCGCAGGCACCTTACCTCCAGCGCCACTGCCCGGCCCCCTCACCATATCTTATTATTAGGAAAATGCCAATCAAAACCACCATAAGACACTACCTTACACCTATGCGAATGACCATGGATGAAGGGAAAGGAGCCAATAATGTTGCTAATGGAAATGTAAAGAGGTGCAGCCTCTATGGAAAAACACTAAGGAGATATCTTGTGAAAACTAAAAATAGAAATTCTATATGAGGAGTCATAACAGGTAGGGCACACAGCCAGAGCATGTTGAGTCCCAGGTATTCTATATAGTCCCCAGAGCCCACCAGGAGTAATTACTGAGCACAAAAGTAGGAGTAATCCCTGAGCAGCAGCAGGTATAACCTCAAAAGTATTTTTTAAATGCCATACGATCCAATATCACTTTAAGGCATTTATCTGAAGAATAGAAAAAATACTAGATTAAAAAATGGGCTGGAGCAGCAGTAGGGTACTTGCCTTGTATGCAGACAACCGGGACGGACCCGGGTTCGACTCCCAGCATCCCATAGGGGCCCCTGAGCCTGGCAAGAGCAATTTCTGAGTACAGAGCCAGAAGTAACCCCTGAGCACAGTCAGGTATGGCTCAAAATCCAAAAAAAGAAAAAAGATATATGTTCATAGCCACTTTATTGCCAATCAGCAAAGCTTAGAATGCCCATCACTAGACAAAGAAGCTTGATGTATAAATGAAATGTTTCTTGGCTATTTAAAAAATTAAGCCATGCCTTTTGTGACAACAGGGAAAAGAATTTAAGTGGTTGTACTAAGGGAAATACTTCAGGACATGAAAGAATTGGATAGTTTTACTTGTATGTGGATATGGATAAAGTAAAAGAAAATCCCAAATAGCAAACTAGTGCTCAGACACTGAGAAAAAATGTGGTCATAAGAAAAGACGACAGACAGGCAGAGGGTGGGGAGGAGGGAGATGAGGGGCATTGTTGGTGGGAAGATCACACTGGTAATGGAATTGTACTTTTTATGACGTAAATCCAAGTACAAACATGTTTATAATCATGGTGTTTATTTCTTTTTTTGGGGAGGGGTCACACCCGGCAGTGCTCAGGGGTTACTCCTGGCTCCATGCTCAGAAATTGCTCCTGGCAGGCACAGGGGACCATATGGGGCACTGGGATTCGAACCGATGACCTTTTTCATGAAAGGCAAATGCCTTATCTCCATGCTATCTCCCGGGCCTCTATAATCATGGCATTTAAATAAAGACATTATTTAGGGGCCGGAGCGATAGAACAACGGTAAGGCATTTGCATATCATGCATGTGGCTGACCTGAGATGAACCTGGGTTCAATTCCCAGCATCCCATATGGTCCCCTGTGCCTGCCAGGAGCAATTTCTGAGCATGGAGCCAGGAGTAACCCCTTAGCACTGTCGGGTGTGACCCAAAAAAAAAGGGAAGAGATGAGGCTGGAGCAATGGCGCAGGGCGTAAGGCATTTACCTTGCGTGAGCTAGCCTAGGACGGATTGTGGTTTGATCCACCAACATCCCATATGGCTCCCCAAGCCAGGAGCGATTTCTGAGCACATAGCCAGGAGTAACCACTGAGCGTCACTGGGTGTGCCCCCCCCCAAAAGTGAAGAGAATTGAGAGGAATGGACAGAGGAAATCAGTTTGGCATTGGAATGTGGGTGGTGGTGCAGCAAAGCAGACACACCTTGCAAGCTATAAAGCTGTACTCATTGGGACCGGAGAGATAGCATGGAGGTAAGGTGTTTGCCTTTCATGCAAAAGGTCATCGGTTCAAATCCTGGCATCTCATATGGTCCCCCGAGCCTGCCAGGAGCAATTTCTGAGCGTGGAGCCAGGAGTAACTCCTGAGCGCTGCCGGGTGTGACCCAAAAATAAATAAATAAATAAAATAAAGCTGTACTCATGAAACCACAAATTACTGCAAGCCAATGCTAACTCAATACAGTATGATTTAAAAAATGAAATACTTGGAGCTGGAGAGATAGCATAGAGGCAGGGCATTTGTCTTGCTGCCAGGTGTGACCCAAAAAAACAAAACCAAAAAAAATAATAATAAAATAAAATACTTATTACGTCAAGAGGAATGAGAGAGATAAGATACAAACCCTTCTTGTTTCCATTTCCATAGGAAATTAGGGACTCTAGTGTTTCAGACCTAGCTGCATTCCAGACAACAGACTCTGCTAGAGTAGAAGGTCTTTTTTTTCAATGTCTGCCTGTTTCAAGTGAAAGTTTGGGCAATGAACACTCAGAGCACATTGCTGGGTTGTGGGCAAAAACTCCACTTGATATGCTGGAACACAGTGAAGCAGCCCTACCATCTCTGCACTTTCAGCCCAGTAAACAGGAAGATCAGTCAGTGCAAGCCTCTCCTTCCTCATCTGCTCTCAGCAGGGCTGAGTCTTCCCCACTCACTCATTCCAGAATCCAACATCTGTCCACAGAGTCCACTTGGGGCCCAGTTCTGTGCTGGGAGGCACAGAGATGACCCAGAGCCTATCTGAAACAGAAATCAGGCATTTGCTGGAGTTGAGGCTGCAGGTCATATACTGTAGAATAATTCTACAGTGTAGATGATAACTGTCAGCTTCCAATGCCAAGGAGCAGGCTGTGAACATGGACAGTAGAATGTCATAAGGAACTCCAGAGTTAGTCTACACTGAGATGAGAACTTCTTATCAAGAACTATTCCTAAAAAGGGGGGCACCTGTGGTCAGTTGAAAAGTATAGGAAGCTAGTGAGGGCACGATTAATTGGCCATTTTGGTTGGGTACTGTGCAAAGGCCTTTCAGGTATTAACTCCCTTTATTTTCACACTGGAAAGGAGACAATAAGCCACTCCATTACTTGCCGAAGCCACAGAGTTTCTCAGAGGCGGTACCTGGGTTGGCTCTCAGGCTGCCTGCTCCATTCCATCCCCAGAAGTCAACCACCTCTCTGAAGACTCAGGGCTTCTCCATTAGTGAACTCAGTTACAGGTGTGACACCAGCATCAGACAGGATGCCCACCCTATCCCACCCAACCACACACACAGCTCTCTATATAGGCAGGTGGGGACAATCCTTGTGTTTGTTTGGTTAGTTTTTTGGCCTCACCCAGAAGTGCTCAGGGGTTACTCCTGCTCTGTACTCAGAACTTACTCCTGGTAGGTTAGGAGACCATATGTGATTTCAGGGATTGAACCTAGGTCAGTCACCACATACATACATGGCAAATGCCCTACCTGTTGTGCTACCACACTGGCCCCAGGACAATCTCCTTCTGATGTGAAACTCCAGCTCTGGGAGATGAGACAGTAAATCAATAGTTGCCTTGCATGTCTGAGGCCCTGAATTTAGTCCCTGGCACTTCAAAAATAACTCATCTTGGTGCCCAAGAGATAGCATGGAGGTAGTGTTTGCCTTGCATGCAGAAGTACGGTGGTTCAAATCCCAGCATCCTATATGGGCCCCGAAGCCTGCCAGGAGCAATTTCTGAGCACAAGTCAGGAGTAACCCTTGAGCATGACCAGGTGTGACCCAAAAGCCAAAAAAAATTTACCTTATAAAATGGAAAACAAAAGCTAGAAGCTTCAGTCCTATAAAAACCATCCCCAAACAAGCATCCTAGGAAATTCAAAATGCATCATGAAGTACAAACAAGTACAAACATACAAATATATGCCACTCCTGGAATGGAATTCTTCCAGAAACAACTATGGTCCTCCCTGGATTACGACTAACAACAAAACCAAAAACAAACCTGCTGTTCTTAGACCAATAAGAGGGCATCAATATATCAGGAACCTTAGGAACCATCAGCAGTGTTCTTTCTTGACAGTCAGGTCTCTTGCTCTGATTAGTCAAATTGAACTCAGTCGATATGAATTAACCCACAAAAAAAAACCCTAATCTGTACTGTACACCTTGCACCCAAATCCCTAATGAAAATCAAGTTTCTTCCTGGGCAAAGTCTTCCAGAGAAGGTGAACAGAACAGCATAGTCCATCTCTGCCAGCTCTGGGCTGTATCCAGTGTGTAAGTCTAAGAGCAATAAAACTGCCACAAGGCGGGCCCGGGAGATAGCATGGAGGTAAGCCATTTGCCTTTCATGCAAAAGGTCATCGGTTCGAATCCCGGTGCCCCATATGGTCCCCCGTGCCTGCCAGGAGCAATTTCTGAGCATGGAACCAGGAATAACTTCTGAGCACTGCCGGGTGTGATCCAAAAAAAAAAAACAAAAAAAAAAGAAAAAAAAAAAAGAAAAAAACTGCCACAAGGGAACATTCTGCAGTGCTAGAGGAATTCCAGTCATGATTTGAGTGTCTGATTGTGGTTCTAGCTTATGCAAAAGTCACAAAAACATCAATCTAGACATGAGGACAGCCCTGAGGAAATGGCTCTGTCCAGCAGAGACCTGGTTTGACTTCTGGGTCCCTTTCAACTCCAAATCCAAGAAAGCCACACTGTGCCTCTCAAGAAAGTGCGACTTCTCCCCACAGCAGCAGAGGTAACCTGTTCCACTCTGCCCAAAGTACCTTTCAGAGTCAGAGGAAGCGTGCTTGCCTTTCATGTGGAAGACCCGAGTTCAGTTCTCAACATCCATATGGTCCCCAAGCCCACTAAGAGAATTCCTGAGTGCAAAGCCAGAAGCCACTTGGTGTGACCGAAAAGCCTAAATTAATAAATTATTTTTTTTTTTTTGGGTTTTTGGGCCACACCCAGTGACGCTCAGGGGTTACTCCTGGCTATGCGCTCAGAAGTCACTCCTGGCAGGCACGGGGGACCATATGGGAACCGGGGGATCGAACCGTGGTCCGTCTAAGGCTAGTGCGGTAAGGCAGGCACCTTACCTGCAGCGCCACCGCCCGGCCCCAATAAATTATTTTTTAAACTCACACATAAGAAATGCCTTTACACCTCCCTGCAGGATCCAGCCCTGATCATTCTTGTACACTGGCAGGAATAAAGAGCTGGGAGGTTCTCAGTCCCCAGATGAAGAAATCACATTAACTCTACCAAGAGTATAGCATGGATAAGAACCAAGAGCTCCTGTCCCAGTCAGGGCTCCTTCATCCCAGAAAAGGAAACATGTGACAGTTGTAGCTTCCATAGCAGTCACAGCCTCTTCACCCAAGACACCTGTGGTGCAAGTAATCATCACTGGTAAGTGATGGTGCCATCAACCATTGTGGTGCTTCCCCAGAACTCTGAGACTGCCGGTGCTCTTAACCCTGGAGTTCAAAGGTGATAATTGAGGCAAGTTCAGTTTCCACATCTGGAAAGAAGTTAGACCCTAGCTTTGACCAGTTCTAAAAGCCTGTCTGCTTTGGACATCAAAATTATAAAAGGGAACTCACCAATGAGAGCAGCAGGTACACACCCAGACGCAACAGGAGCCTGGGCACTGCAAGGCTGTTGAACTTGAAGGAAGAGTTGGGCCAATGTAGGCAGAAGCCTCCGGGCTTAGGGAGGGTCCTCGGCTGCTCAGCACAGTCAAGACTAGGCTGTGGGCACAGCAGCACTGGAGGAAAATGCTTACAGCAAAGGCAGCAGCTGCTATTGCTGAGGCTGATTCCCTAAGGATCCCAAAGCTTTTCCCATCATTTTTTGCCCTTTTTCAGAAACCACTTAGCTAACTGCCCCTCCTCCACCTATGCCAGGGCCACAGGCACTTAGCTGGACATAGCCCACAGCCAGCCCGCAGTTACCTCATCTCTCCAAGCAGAAGGGGGCCTCTCAGACCTCCCAAACCCACTACCCTAGAGACCGAGTTATCTGGAGAAGCCACTCAACAAATGTACTTCCACTATCAGAGAGGCAAACCACAGTGCCCTGACACTGTGCAGCTTTTCAGACATGGAATATTCAGGAATCACAAGTCACCCCTCACTCAGTTTTGCTCTGGCTTTTAGGGTCTGGGTTTTAAGTGCAGGCTTGATCACCAATTCTGTGCATCCCTAAGTCAGTCCAAATCTCTCTAGACCTCTTGTTCATTGTTGCCCAAACCTGGGGTGGGGACTGGTGTAAGACTGGGGTAAGATTAGGTAAGACTGGTGTAAGACTGGTGGGATTGGAGTAAGAGACTTCTGCCAAGCCCCACCTTTCTCAAACTGGGGTTCTTCATGGAATCAGAACACAAAATTATGAGTGTACATTTCTTAGTTCTGCTTTCATGAGCTTAGTACACAGAAGAAAAGCTACTACTTCACATATTGTAAAGTGTAATTCCCACTCCCATAAAACCTGGTGAGGAAAGTGGCAAGGTGATTGTGGATATGCATACAGGCTGCAGGCCCACAGGATCCATCCCAGAGGCCATCAGAACCCTCCAGAACTCCAACAGCCCCAATACCAGACAGTGCCAGGAAAGCCCAGGCCTAGCACAACCCACAAGCTCAGACCCCAGAATTGGGCATCGACATGTTAAGACCACATGAACTTGCCAGTTCACATTCCCTTCCAGGCTACATCAGAGCCTGGACAAAGAAAAAACAGAGACTGTCAGTCTTGGATGTGGAATCAGACACCAAGGAGGGAGACAAAGACTGGGTAACACTTGGTTCGGCTGGGAAGCCAGGCCCATCCCACCCTGCCATACCACACCCCTGCTTGCTCAGCTTGTATTTTCTTTCCCTTCCGATTTTCCTCCTGCCCCGTCCCTTTCCCCTGCCCTCCTCTCCCTCACCCTTCCCCCTCTTTTCACCTACTTTTACTCTCACTTTCCTCTACCTTCCCCTTCCTATTCTTTTCTTTACCCCTTCTCTTCCCTTCCCTTCGGTGGTGGTATCACCATATCTTTTCTTTTTCTTTCTTTTTTTTTTTTTTTTTTTGGTTTTTGGGTCACACCCGGCAGTGCTCAGGGGTTACTCCTGGCTCCATGCTCAGAAATTGCTCCTGGCAGGCACAGGGGACCATATGGGGCACCGGGATTCAAACTGATGACCTTTTGCATGAAAGGTAAACACCTTACCTCCATGCTATCTCCCGGGCCCCGGTATCACCATATCTATGATCAGAGGTCACATACTTGGCCATTGTGCTCACACACTTTTCATTGTGGTAATAGAGATCTCAAACAGCACTACAGGAATCACATTTGACATGCTGGGATGTACACTACCACTGAGCCATTCCAGGTCTGACGACAGCATCTTATTCTATTCTATTTTATTCTTAGTTTTAGGACCATACCTAGAGTTCTTAGGGCTTACTCCTGGCTTTGAACTCAGGGATCACTCCTGGTATGGTCCAGGGGACTATTTGGGGTGCCATATATTGAACCCAAGTTGAAAGCAAGCGTCCTATCTGCTGTACTAATGCTCCAGCTCTAGGACAGCCTTTTATATATGTGCCGTTTAACTCCTGTGCAGTTTTGAATTTTTCTTTTTCAATCGTGGTAAAATACATATGACTTAAAGTTTACTGTTTGAACCTTTTTTTGTTTTTCTTTGAGGGGTGTCACACCCATTGATGCTCCAGGGATTACTCCTTACTCTGTGCTCGAGGATCACTACTGGGAGGTGTAAAGGACCATGAGAGGTGCTGGGGATTGAACCCAGGTCATGTTGTTCAATTCAAGAACCCTCCCTCCCCTGAACTTTTCTTAAATGTCCAGTTAAGGACACCAGAACATTCACACAAATACATGCACAAGCCTCTGCAACCACCACCACCATCCACAGCCATAACACATTTCATTGCGTATGTCTGAAGCTCTGTGTCCATCAAATACTAACACTTCATCCTTCCTTTTCTCCAGCCTTCAACATTCTCCTTTTGTCTCTATGAATTTGACTATTCTAAGAACATTATATTAATGGAACCTTACAGGATCAATATGCTTAGCCTCGTATATTCCAGATTCATATGCCTTTTTCTAAAGGCAAAATACTATCTCATTTCATGCATGCAACACATTTTCTTTCTCCACTGATGAGTACTTTGGTGACTTTCACCTTTTGGCTGCAATAAATATGGGTGTACAAGTGGGCCCTTGTTTTCAATTCCTTTGGATATATACCTAGAAATAAGGCTGCTAGATTTGGAATTCTTCCTTCTTCATTATACAATAGTCTGATTTATGTAAATATATATACATATATATATTGGTTTTTGGGTCACACCCAGCAGTGCTCAGGGGTTACTCCTGGCTCCATGCTCAGAAATTGCTCCTGGCAGGCACGGGGGACCATATGAGGCACCGGGATTCGAACCGATGGCCTTTTGCATGAAAGGCAAACGCCTTACCTCCATGCTATCTCCCGGGTCCCTGATTTATGTATATTTTTAACTCATCAGTAATGATTCCTCAATCAATGGGTCCCAAAAGTTATTGCCCTTCCAATCATGTGGGCTAGATTTGCCATAGGTCCCTCAACTGTCTAGAGTCTGTGACTTACAGTTACCAGCCCAGGGACATCCCTTCCCTCACACTGGCCTGAAACAATCCTGTTCTGAGTGCAAAGCAACACCGGAAACCTCTATGAAAGACCTATACGAGACCTAAGAGATAGTACAGTCAGTAGGACACTGTCCTTGCACACAATCAACCTCCAACACTCCTTATACTCCCAAGCACTGTCAGGAGTAATTCCTGAGCTCAGATCAGGAGAAATCCCTGAGCATCACAGGTGTCCCAATAGCAGGTGGGGGAAGAGGATCCAAAAATTATTCAGTCCAGGAGCAATATCGAGGAAAGGGGAGGACTTCTCTTCTGCACCAAAACCTGCCCCTTAGCCTCCCTTCAAGGTACCATCTGCCTTGAGTGAGGTAGCACATACTACTGAAGAGTCTGTTAGCACCACTAGGTACTGGCGGCTTCCACCAATCCACAAAGTGAGCCCAGAGGTTTAGTACTAGGGTAGGGCATTTCAGCCAAACCAGGTTCAGTCCCTAGCATCCCATATGGTCCTTCCAGCACCACCAGGAGTAATTCCTGAGTGCAGAGTTTTAAGAAGCTTTGAGATTTAAAAAACTCAAACCTAGTGCCAGGGGTACAGCTCAGTGATGCAGACCTTGCCTTGTATATGTAAATTCAATCCCAGGGGCAAAAAATAAAGAAGAAAAAGCAGCTCAGGGGGGCTGGAGAGATAGCATGAAGGTAAGGCATTTGCCTTTCATGCACAAGGTCATCGGTTCGAATCCCGGCGTCCCATATGGTCCCCCGTGTCTGCCAGGAGCAATTTCTGAGCATGGAGCCAGGAGTTACCCCTGAGCACTGCCGGGTATGACCCAAAAACCAAAAAAGAAAAAAAAGAAAAAGCAGCTCAGAGCTAGATGGATTGATTAATAGAGCCTGCCTCCACTTTCCCTTTTTGGCCCGGGGCCTGTACTATCCACTCTATAATCCTTTACAGACCCCAGTGAAAAAGAGTCCTGTGGTTCTAGTTTTCTTTTTTTTTTTTTTTTTTTTTTTTTTTGGTTTTTGGGTCACACCCGGCAGTGCTCAGGGGTTACTCCTGGCTCCATGCTCAGAAATTGCCCTTGGCAGGCATGGGGGACCATATGGGGCACCGGGATTCGAACCGATGACCTTTTGCATGAAAGGCAAACACCTTACCTCCATGCTATCTCCCGGGCCCCTGTGGTTCTAGTTTTCAAATCATTGTTTGTTGTTGTTGTTGTTTAGGTTATGTGGGGGAGGCAGGACTGGGACCACATCCAGTAGTGCTCAGTGTTTACTCTGTGCTCAAGGATCACTCCTGGTGATGTTTAGGGTGCCAGAAATTCAACCCAGATTGGCCACATGCACTGTAATATTGCTCTGGCCCTGGTTCTATCTTTCAAATTCTCCCTATTCATATAGTATTCCTGCCTCAGTTCCCAATCTAGTGAGCCTCTCTTAAGCCCTGTACTTTCCTGTGTTCCACCCTAAGGTGGCCTAGCAGTACTATAGCTGCCCTGGATCCTCTCAATACAGCTGACTAAAGACGTCAAGCAAGGGCTGGAGAAATAGCACAGTAGTAGGGCCCAGAATGGACAGTGGCTCGATTCCTGGCATCAGATATGGTCCCCCGAGCCTGCCAGGAGCGATTTCTGAGTGAGAGCCAAGAGTAACTCCTGAGCTCTGCTACCAAATGTGACCCAAAAAAAAAAAAAAACCAAAACAAACAACAACAACAACAACAAAAAAAAAAAAACATGCTCTTCACCCTGTAGCTCCCCAAGGCAGCAGAAAAGCAGCCAGAGATGAGAGCCCACCGGACCGGCTCACAATATGAAGCTCACCTCAAAGAGGGGTGAGTGAAATTAGAGATATAATACACTAACAACTGCCATGGCAATGTTAATGAGTGAGAGAAGTAGAATGCCTGTCTCGAATACAAGCAGGGGATATGGGAGGAGGGAGATAGGGGGCATTGGTGGTGGGAACGTTGCACTGGTGAAGGGGGGGTGTTCTGTCTGTGACTGAAACAAGGGTGTTGGCCTTGCATGTGGCCAACCCAGGTTCCATATCTAGCACACCATGTAGTACCCTAAGCCTGAGCACTGCTCAGGCTGCTCCAAAACAAAATAAAACTAAATAATATTAATAAATAAAACTTGCTATCTTGTAACATTGGATTTAATAAATAAAATAGTATCTACGTCAGTTTTTGTCTCTCTCTTAGTCATCAGCCATCTGTTAAATATCTCTCAAATTTTCCCTGGTCCTCAGAGATAAACAGATTGAAGGGGACTGCTCTAAACTACAAAAATTTCAACCTATGCCTTCCTGTGGTGACTAGTACAAGTAATCACAAGGACAATGAGGCAATGAGGCAGCAAATAATTGATGAGCACAGACAGGGTGGCAAGTTCTGGGACAGCAATCTTAAGTGGATTCTCTCATCTGTCCCAGTTTCCAGAGCTTACTGCTACTCTGTCCCCATTGCACAGTGCACACAATATCTCATCAGGCTGCATGACGTGCAAGTCTCATCAGGTGCTTCCGCAAACTTTGACATTACCTGCCCCAGTGTTATTCTTGTCTTACAGTTTTCCTAGGATGATAGGAAGCCCTCCTACTCAGCCTTACACTTCCCTCCCTGTACCTGGCCACATGTCTCGCCCATAATGTCAGAGGTAAATACTGATTGGCATGGCTTTATCGGCACAACACCTGCTCTGCCATGTTCTCCTCCAACAAGGTCTTCAGGTTTGGGCATCACTGCCATTAGTGTGATATTGAATGAGTATTCTTGATCTGTGCAATATGTGCTCATTAACATTCCTTTAAAGGTGATTTCTGGAGTGGATGCTTCTCCAAGCTCAGCTTTGAAGGGCACAATAAGCAACAAGGGAGAGCCACCAGCAGTTGGCAGATGGGTGCCAACTGTTAGGGGGAAAACCACACAGTTCTCATTTCCTGTCACCACCAGGAGGCACACTGACTTAACCTGAGCCCTTGAACCTGCCAATAGGAGCCTATTCTATATTTTTCATCCACTTGGAAGCCTCAACCATTTGAAGTCAGACATCCTAGTATAGCCAAAGATCAGTAAATTCCCTTGTGCTGAAAAGATCTGTTTACCAAAGAAGGGAACATCAGCCTGGAACTTCTGGCAGAACAAGGGAGATCAGGCCATACTGGTTCTAGCCCCAGAATGACTGGGTCAGCACTGCAGGTGTCTAATCATTCAAATCATCTTGTCTTGAGTCTCTTTTTGTTCTGATGGTTTTTATTGTTTGTTTTTTGTTTGTTTGTTTTTTGGTTTTGGGGCCACACCCGGTGACGCTCAGGGGTTACTCCTGGCTATGAGCTCAGAAATCGCGCCTGACTTGGGGGACCATATGGGACGCCAAGGGGTCGAACCCAGGTCCATCCTAGGCTAGCACAGGCAAGGCAGACACCTTACCTCTAGCGCCACCACGCTGGCCCCTGTTCTGGTGTTTTGAGCCACATCTGGCTGTGACTGGGGTTTACTCCTTTCTGTGTGTGCTCAGGTAAGCTGCATGTAAAGCAAGCACATTATCCATGTACTATCTATCTCTCCCATCACTTGTCTTGAGGTATTGTTTTGTTTTTGTTTGTTTGTTTAGTTTTGGGGCCACACCCTGCAACACTAAGGAAGAAATTACTCCTGGTTCTGCACTCAGAAATCGCTACTAGCAGGCTCGGGGGACAATATGGGATGCTGGGAATTGAACCCAGGTCCGTCCTGGGTCAGCCATGTGCAAGGCAAACACCCTACTGCTATGCTATCTCTCTGGCCCTGTCTAGAGTTTTAAATTTTAAGTTTCATTTGGGATTTTAACTTGACTCATTTTTGTCATGCTGCCTCCTTTTTAGCCTCCCCACCCCGACCTAAACACAAATTAAAGGGCTTCAGGGTTCCTTGAGCCAAATGGAAAACAGAACTGGAAGAAAACTTTCCATTCCGCATTTAGTTTGTAAATTTAATATCACCAGGTCCCATGTGAGATTGCCACAGATAGTGGGAGTCTGTGAAAAAGGTTCAAGCTCCAGATGTGAATGGAACAGT
The DNA here is from genome assembly GCA_004027635.1 of Crocidura indochinensis. Taxonomy (NCBI): domain Eukaryota; kingdom Metazoa; phylum Chordata; class Mammalia; order Eulipotyphla; family Soricidae; genus Crocidura; species Crocidura indochinensis. The sequence continues at coordinate 4,666 of PVKC010014957.1, read as the reverse complement.
CTGCAGTGGGAGAGATGGGATGGCCAGACCCTACCCTGCAGAACTGTGACCAGAACAAGGAGGGGAAGCAATGGGAGGAGAGGGCATGGGTAGACCAGGCAGCAGGAGAGATCAGGCAGTGCCAAATACTGACTGGGTGCCCTTGGGGTGATCGCCGAAGCTCTGTGCTTGCTGTTTCTCTACAAAACAGGTAAGACATTAGCCCTACCTGCTTTGCAGGGCTTTCTGGGGATTAGAAGGGACAGTGGGTGTGAATGTGAGTCAGTAAAGCTCAAGGCAGACGTGAGAGATTATTTGTCTCATTGTCATTATATCAGGATGAGAACAAAGTCTGCCAACTGGAGCTGTATCCGGCCATTAGCTTGAGGTTCTAATTGTTTTTCTTTTTATAAAGAAAAATCAACTAAATTTGCTTAATGTTTCATGAGTAATGAGTCACACAAGTGCATATCTCTGTTCTGAGAATCTCTGGCTCTCAGATGTGGTCCATCCATGAAATTGTGGCTGAGAGCAGAGACCAGGCACGACCCTCCCTCTTTCCAGAGTCTGCTGTGCACTTAGCAAACTCACAGAAATTCCATAGCACTTTACCACACCTGGGTCTGTGCTGGGCACAAATGAGACTTCTTAGGCACAGACCCTACTGTGGCTGAAGTGAACAGGATAGGTATGTGTTTCTGTTTTGTTTGTTGTGGGGGGAGGGTTAGACCATACTTCAGGGTACTTTGGGACTATTCCTGGCTTTGTAATCAAGACTGCACCCCTAGAAATGCTCAAAGATCCATATGTGGTATGCTAAGGATTCAAACCAAGGTCAGCTGCATTAAAAGCAAGTGCCTTAACCCTTGTGCAATCTTTCTGGTCTGAGAATGAACTACCTTTGCACAGAACTAAATCACCTCCAAATCTCAGTAATTTTTTTATCTTTATAGTCACATTTCTCAGTCATACTGTGTGAGGTACACTGGTGAAGAGCTTGCACTCTTGTTGCCCTTATGGGGGCACAGACTAGAGTCAACATAGACTATACTTTCTAAGACTTCAGAAGCACTGTGGCAAAGAAAAGGGAGCAAGGCAAATCTCTCATTGGTCTCTGAAGAATTCTACACAGACACACTTCCATTCATATTTTGGCTAAATTTGGTGAGAGGATGCAAGCCTACTACATGCTTGAGAAATCAGGACACAGGCAACATCCCTCATGGTCAGCACAAAGGCTGAAGAGATAGTACAACATGGAGGACACAGATGTTCAGTTCTTCCCTGGGAGATGCATACTGATCTCAAACTCTGTTGTTTGTTTTATATTGGGTTCACACCAGCAGAGTCCAGGACTTATTCCTATCTCTGCACTCAGGGATCTTTCCTGGGAGGGCTGGGGGGCATAAAGGATGCCAGGTATTAAACCCTAGTTGGCTGTATGCAAGGCAAGTGCCACTTAAACTCTTATTGTAACTCCTACTGAATTTTTTACTTCAGGCTGGGGAAAGGTATATCTTCAGCCTCAAAATCACATACAATAGAAACAACAGCAGAGCTGTTGGCTGACAAGCCTGGACTCTGAAATGGAGGCTAAAAGGACACCTGGTCTAAAAAGAGAATAGTCCTGATTTCCAGAACTCCCAGAAGTTCCTTATCCTTTCCCCTAAAGACTTCCTCCACTGCATGTGAAAATGCAAAGCATACTGCCTCCCTGGAGTGAAAGCCAGTTCTTTCTAACGAACAAGGCTGCTGGTGGTAGAGGGTGGTAGGGACAGGGAGGGTGGTAGAAGGTGGTAGAAGGTGGTAGGGACAGGGAGGGTGCTTTTCTTCCATCAAGCTTTCCTCAATTGTTCCAAAACAGTGCATCTTAACTCATTCTGACTGTGAGGACCACTGTATGACTTTCCTGAGTTATCTGCTATCATCTGTTCTAATTCAACTGTTGGAGCAATGCTCTTCCACAGGAAATCTTACAAATGATCCTTAGGCAGATTCAACCTCTGCAGCTACGCCATCACCTACAGTCTTCTTGGAGCAGAAGAGATGTAACTTATTAAAGGAGCAGGCTCTGGACACAGCAGCTTTACAATCTTAATTTCAATCAGTTTCAATCAGCACAGCCAGGAAGATTCATTTAAGAGTTTCCAACAATCATACAATTCATAAAGTGACAGTGACAAGGAGACATGTCCATTTCCCAAAAAGTCCTCATTTTTCCCAGCTATCTCCAAGCCAAGCCTACCTGGGCCTGAGATGAGGGTAGAATTACAGTGATGGTAAACTTCTCGGTCCTTGGTTCTCTCTACAAAGATGTCCCAACATGCCTACAGAGATGTCAATTCAAATGGAATAGCTTTGCAAGCCAGAACTGATGATCCAGTTAAAGTCTACTCCAAAGAGAGAGCTGAAGATATGGAGTTCTCTTGAACTAAATTTGTCACGCTCTCTGGTAGGAGCATGTCCTGCAGCAACCCTTCCCATTGGATGTGCAGGAACAAAATTCCCTTCTCCACACACTCCCAGGAAGGGGGACAGAATGGGCCTGACTGATGGTACCCACTCAGATCCCTACCTCTTTGCTGGTCATGCCATCTGCATTTTTTCAGTGCTTTGACATCTTTTTTTTTTTTTTTTTATCTGGTGACGTTCAGGTGTACTCTTGGCTATGTGCCTAGAAATTGCTCCTGGCTTGGGGGACCATATGGGACACCAGGAGATCGAACCATGGTCTGTCCTAGGTCAGCTGCGTGCAAACACTCAACCACTGCGCCACCACTCCAGTCCCAAAATTCTTTTTTGTTTGTTTTTTAGTCACACCCAGCAGCACTCCGGGGTTACTCATTGCTATGTGCTCAGAAATCACTCCTGGCAGGCACTCAGGACCATATGGAATGCTGAGATTCAAACCACCATTCATCCTGGGTCTGCTGCATGTTGGGCAAACGCCCTACTGCTGTGCTCTCTCCGGCCCTTGTGTGATGTCTTTAGTCAGCTGTATTGAGGATCCAGGGCAGCTACAGTACTGCCAGGTCACCTTGGGGTGGAGCACAGGAAAGTACATACACACAGTTGCATCTTTATGTACCTATGCAAGCCAGCCTGCCTTGAAGCTCTTTTGGTCACCCCTGCCCCAGCTCTCTGGATAGGGAGAATTAGATCCAAAGGGTTACATGCTACAACCCAGGTAGCACTTTTCAATGGTCCTAAGTCTGGGGTTCAGATCCTGAAGAACAAATAATGCGAAGTTCAGCTCCGGGGGGGGGGGGGGGGGAATAGTTTTCTTTTCTCATTTGGAGCCTCTCAACCACCAGACTTTGTAGTCTTGAACCTCTCCTCATATTATTTCTCCATGGAAGAATCACAGGTGAGCCTGTGGCCAAGATGCTAAGACATCCAGTTCCTCTTCTTTTTTGCTTTCTTTTTTTCTACACATACACTTGCAACTATCTCCAAGAAGAATCTCTTTCAGAAGGTAATGATTGAGCATCTATTTTGTGCCTCTTGGCTACATAATTGAAGTGTTCTCTGATGATTAGTTCTTGTTCAAAAATGTATCCTGTTGGGTATAAGCATTTTTTAAAAGTTGCCCATAGGGCATTCTATGAAAAGGATGATCCCAGATCATGTTAAAAATATTCATTTGATTTAAAAAAATATCTGGAGCCAGAAAATAGTATATAAAAGGTAGGGCACTTGTTTTGCATGTGGTCAATTCAGGTTCAATCTCCAGCATCCCATATGGTGCCCTGAAAAAATTTGCAGCAATTATTTGACCAAAGAATGTATGACTAAGGCTCCTTCTACTTGTGGTTTCTCTGGAGCATGGCCAAAGCTGCCCCCACAGCTGCATCTACATCCTGCCCAAAGGACACTGGGATGGGGAAAGCTCTCTGTACCTCCTGCTTCAGCACCTCATTCCGAGATAGTGCATTTCCACTCCCAATAACCCGTTCCACACCCCACTCTTTGAGTTGCTGAAAAGGAAGCATTGAGTGCAGGTTCTGGATGATGCCTCGGCATAGTGCCCGGGTCACATGCCCCAGGGAAAGGTCAGAGGAGGAGATTCTGGTCACAGAGGCCAGCTGGTCGGGTAGATGCCTCTCACCCAGCACTGTTGGGTTGATGGTTAGGCAGGTATCTTTCTGCTGTGCAGCTGCCTGGATCATACATGAGTATACAGTGGCTTCTTCGGCCTGCAGACCTGCCAAGAACAGAGAAAAATGTGAGCTCATATAACCCTTGGCAGCTGGCTGAGAAAAACAGTACAGAATCCTAAGGAAACAGGAATAAGTTTCCTTACTCCTTTTCCTGGTGACCAATCCTTTCTTATAGCTGATTGCTTCCAAGCTCAGGGTCATGTATATGCTCTGTCCCAGAATCCAGGCAATTCTCTCACTATAGGCCCTTATCCAAAAATCTATTGTGTTGTTATACATTCTAACCATACCACTGCTAAGAAATCTGGTCCCAAATTAAACAAATGCATTATATTGATCAATACAAATCACAACTTGATGATCAATGTTCATTAGTACAATACATACTTATGAGTTGTGTCAGAGAAATCCTAGAACCACAAGAAATGCCCACTCCAGGTCCAGAGCAATAGTATAGTGGGTAGGATGTTTGCCTTGCAAGAGGCTGGCCTGGATTCAATCCCTGGCATCCTATATGGTGCCCCAAG
>PVKC010014956.1:0-21802 GCA_004027635.1 Crocidura indochinensis | reverse complement strand
ATAGCCAGGAGTAACCCCTGAGCGTCACTGGGTGTGGCCCAAAAAACAAAACAAAACAAAAAAAAGATATTCTTAAGTCTTCTCAGTGTTAAGGGAAGTCTCTTTGGAGTAGATAGATGTCAGAGCAGCAGTAGAATCTTTCCTGGTAGAGGATTGCTTCCAGGTGTTGTTATAAAAAACAATGGATGTTTCATAGATAACTTCCTTGAAAGCTATGATGGTTCAGGGGTGAATAGAGAATGCCCATTCTTCTGAGGCCTGTGCCAGGTCATTTTGTCAATGTTCAGGGTGTAAGGTCCCATTGCACTACAAGATTTGTGTGTTCCAATCTCTATTAGATAAGAATTTATTTGTGTGTATAGTATTTCCCATTTTAATGTGCCTATGCAAACAAGGAACAATGCCACATAGTGTTATAGGCCCATATGGGGGCTGCAAAACAAGTGCAAAACTCCCCGTGACATGGTTAAACATAAGCATTAAACTGAGGGGCTCTTTCACCGAATATTTCTTATTGAACAGTTCACAGAGAGAAGAAAAGATACGAAGTGGGGAAAATCTTCACTGTTTAAGAGAATATTTAGTAAGAATTAGCTGTCAAAGAAAATAGATGTAAAATATTCAAAGGCATATGTGTCCATTCTATGTCTTTTGAAATAATTGGGGGTTGTTAAATCCAGTGCACCATGTTGGTGTGTTATTAGGACTGTGCAGTACTAAAATTAAAAAGGGTAAATGGGGGGTACTGATGGTTGGAGGTGATAGAGTTAAAAAATGAAAATGAGTTTTATAGGGGTTTGTGAAAGGGCAGAATACCAGATGGACATTCTACATACACAAAACATAACTTAAGGATAGGATATAACCCCCCGCGGTTTGGAACATGTAGACTGGTAAGAAATTGCCAGAGACTGCCTTAGTAAAAATGAGCAGCTCTCAGCACCCCCAAATTTAGACCCACCATGTTTGGCGGACTGGGCTGGGTCCCAGGGAAGGCCTGGAGGCCCGGGGGGCAGGAGAGGGGACGGCTGGGGGTCTACCAAGGCTCCCAGCACGCCCAAGCTAGGGAGAAAGCCTTCAACATTGGGGTCTCCCCAGACTCCATGCCAGCTAGAGCCAGTCTCCAGGTCAAGAAGGACATCTTCATAGTTTTAACACAACATTCCAGTAAGAATATATCAAATTAGACATTAGCATAAAGATCCCATTGTGAGATATGACAATTTTCACAATTTTTTTCTTAATCAGTCTTTTTTTTATTTTTTTTCATTGCCATTTATTTGTAACAGATAGTATTAAGTAAATTATTCATACATACAAAGGGGCAGACTTGGAGGAGTTTGGGAAACTGGGGAAAATGGTGGAGGGAATGTTATACTAGTGGTGGCATTGGTGCTGGAATGTCAGAAATAAATGTATTACATGACTGAAACCCAAACACAATCATGTATGTAATCATGGTGTTTAAATAAAATATATTAAAAAAAAGAATAAAGAAGAGACCACTATGACAATGACAGACAGAAATGATCACACTAGACAAGAACTGTGTGCTGAAAAGAGGTAATGTGATATGCATGATTCCCTCTCTATAACAGAATTGCAAACCAGAGTAACTAAAAAGAAAATGGGGGTGGGGGGAAGAAAGAGAGAGAGAAGAAACGTGTCTTCCACTAAGATAAGCTGTGGAAGGGTGCAAAGAGAGAGAAATTAGGGATATTAGTGGTAGGAAATGAACACTGGTGAAGAGATAGGTGTTGGACATTATATGAAGCTCTAACTTCAACAACTTTTTATCCCTGTATATCATGATGAATCAATAAAATAAAATCTGAATCGCTATGTTTAAACCAGAAAAAAAAAATAACTGCATTATGAGTAGTCCTGTAAATCATAGTTTTGCTTTTTTTTTTCCGGGTCACACCCATTTGATGCTCAGCGGTTATTCCTGGCTAAGCACTCAGAAATTGCCCCTGGCTTGGGGGGACCATATGGGACGCCGGGGGGATGGAACCATGGTCCTTCCTTGGCTAGCGCTTGCAAGGCAAACACCTTACCTCTAGCACGACCTCACTGACCCCACAAATCATAGTTTTTTAACATAAAGAAATTTATTTTAAAAAATATTAGGAGCTGAAGAATTCTCTAGTCCCTAAGTTTCACATTTTAATATGCAGTTCCATTCAACACCCTATGCAAAAAAAGAAAGACATAAAGAAAGAAAGATGAAAGAAAGAAAGAAGGAAAGAAAGAAGGAAAAAAGAAAGGAAGAAAGAAGGAATGGAAGGAAGGAAGAAAGGAAGAAAAGAGAAAAAAGAACAAATGAAAGGAAAAATGAAAATACCATGTGCTCTGAATTTCAAAGAATGGTTGAGCAAAGTACTCTCCAAAAGTGAGTAACTTATACTCAAAGTTAGTACATTGAAAGACTTTGTACTCATCAAATCAAAAGGAAAATGAAGTGATATAAAATGTAATTTTGATGATTGATATAGTTAAAGAATAATCCCTAAGAGTAATTTTAGATTGTAGGATACTTTTTATTGCATACATGACACTATTTGACTTTTGTATCATGTTTAACTTATTTAAATTTATTTCCCCAATAAGACTTTTTGTATTTAAAAACTTTAAAGGTAATTCCTAATCTATATATTTCTCTAGAATACAAGTGAAACATGCTAGTTCTCTAAACCTTTTCTCTGCTCAATTGTTAAATTTGAACTATTTTAGTTATAGTGCCAATAAACTTCAGGTACTTTTCTATTGTGGTAATAATTACTCTAAATGTTACTTACCTCTCCCTGTAAAAATACCTGTACCATTGTGAAAGCAATCCTGTGACTATGTGTTAGTTGAGTTAAAAAAAAATCTATGTGCTGCATCTGAGGTATAATTAGAAAAAAGTGAGTTACATTAAGAAACTAAAAACAGGGGCCGGGCCGTGGCGCTGAAGGTAAGGTGCCTGCCTTACCGCGCTGTTCGATCCCCCGTGCCCCATATGGTCCCCCAGGCCAGGGGCGACTTTTGAACGCATAGCCAGGAGTAACCCCTGAGGGTCACTGGGTGTGGCCCAAAAACCAAAAAAAAAAAAAAGAAACTAAAAACAGAAAACTACCATGCAATCTTAGTTTCTGAGAACTTGAAAACAAGTTATGCTAGTTTGTTAAAATGTTAATAATTTAGACTCCAGGCCTTTGAACCGAGGACACATTTTCCTTTATCAAAAGGAAAGGGTGAATGAAACGAAAGGTCTTTTCTTATACCAGGGCAAGGAAATTCTACTCTCCTTGTTCCTTTCTGCCTTTTAGGAACCATTCTTTTTTGTTCTCTACCAGAATCTTGAAATTTATTCTTTCATTATTTTTTTTGTTTGTTTTTGTTTTTGTTTTTGGGTCACACCCGTCAGTGCTCAGGAGTTACTCCTGGCTCCATGCTCAGAAATTGCTCCTGGCAGGCACGGGGGACCATATGGGGCACTGGGTTTCAAACCGATGGCCTTTTGCATGAAAGGCAAATGCCTTACCTCCATGCTATCTCCCGGGTCCCTATTCTTTCATTATTTTTAAGTTATAATTTAGATAATATTGGTGCAATAGTGTTAGCATTTATGGTATAAATGTACAAAGTTCTGTACCCCATCACCACCAAAGTACCCAAAACCTTCTAATACTGCCCTGGAGTCACCTCTGGTCTAGTCTTCATTTTTCCCACCCTCCTTCCTTCATAGTGCTTAGAAATCAGTTTTGTAACCCAGGGCTAAGGGTTTGTCATTGTTTGATATTGTTTATTAGCCTTGCTTTGTTTCTCAGTATACCAGATGAGACCTCACAAATGAGTGAAATCACCCAGTATTTGTTCTTTCCCTGACTTCTTTTGCTTAGAACAATGAACTCCAGTTCCATATTCATTGCAGTAAACTTCATGATTTCATCTCTTCTTTTAGAGTTCCATTCTGAATATACAACACAACTTCTTGATACACAAATATGTTATTGGACATTTGAGTTGTTTTCCATGTTCTGGCCATTGTATTAAGTGCTGCAGTGAGCACAGGTGTGCATATATCTTTCAAATGTGAGTGTTTTTGTGTGTTTCAGAGATAGATGCCAAGAAGTAGAATTGTTGGATCATATGAATTATATTCTATTTTTTTCTTTTTATAAATTGCTATACTTTTCCCATAGAGGATAAACCAAACAACATTCTCATCAACAGTGACTGAATATTCTTTTTTCAGTACATCCCTGCCAATACTGGTTACTTCCAGTCATTTTGAAGCATGTCATACTCACGGGTATAAGATGGGTATCTTGTTATTACTAATGAAATTGATGTGAAAATCATCAATAGAATCTTACTCAATGGAATTCAAAGGGCTTTTTCACCACTATCAACTAGGATTCATTCCAGAGATGTAAGGATAGTTCAATATAAGCAAAAATCAATTAATATTCTACACCAGGTAGGGGGACTGGAGCGGTGGCGCCAGCGTTAAGGCGTCTGCCTCGCACGTCTTAGCCTAGGACGACCGCGGTTCGATTCCCATATGATCCCCAAAGTCAGGGGTGATTTCTGAGCGCAGAGCCAGGAGTCCAAAAACAAAAACAAAAACAAAAAATAATAATATTCTACACCAGGTCAACAAATGGAAAGATAAAAACATGATTATATCAGTATATTTAGAAAAACATTTTGACTAAATTAATCAACCAGATGTTCTACAATATAAAGCCTTCCAAAAGATCAAATAAAGGAGGAACCAAATATGGGGAAAGGAATAAAGAGCTCCAATACTTATAACATATAGCTCAGTTGTTCATTCCTATGAAGGCTCTTAGGTAATAGAACAATATTAGAGCTTGCCATCTCTAATAAAGAGGTAAGGTAGTTGGGAGTTGGATTTGGCAATTATTTGCATTCCTCTAAAAGGTATCGAAAAAAATGATGAATAGAAAAAGAAGTTGTATCTTCAACATTTCCTTTCTAAAATTCTTATCAGATGGGTCATATGATGTATAATATACATCATCATATAGAGATATATATCATCAGATAGAGAGATATGTATATATATCATCAGTAAGATGTACATCAAACATCAGATGGGCATATGATATAGATATATTACATCATTTGTTCATATTTATTTACATCTGTTCTTATGCAAGGATAAGGTGCAATCTTAGCTTTTGCTTCAACATGGATGAAATTAAAGGCATGTTAAACTAAATAAGTCAAAAGAAAAATAACAAATATAGTCTCACTCATTTATGGTTTATAATTATAAAAAACATAACAAGAGAATATAAAGTATCTAATAATGATAAATCCTTGGATTTTGACTACAGAACGGGGCTTACCAAAGAACGGAAAAAGTAAGATTTGTGGAAAGAGGAAGAGACAGATTAGAACTGATGCAAGGATACTTCTGTCATGGTAAAAATGCAGTAACTATGCTGCTATAATTACAACATCACCACTGTTGTAACCATTTTATCTATATGCCAAGAATTTTTCTAAAGTTTCACTTGAAAAATAGTAATAACTTAAAATAACAATTCAATGAAGAGCTATGAAGCTTTTACTATAGTGTTAATTTCTGATACATATAACCAACAACTTATCCTGCCATTTTTCAGCTATACTTCCTCTAGAAGAGAAAGGAACTTGAACACTCATTTTAATAAATTGGAATTAAAATTATTCTCTTTTTAAGTTAATAGTTTGTATTGAAATGATAATAAAAACAATTTGTGTTTCATTCTAGCTAGTTTCAACTTTTCATCATACATAAAAGAACAAAAAAACCCTTAAGTAAAATTCTCTACTACATTTCTTGACTAAGGCCTTTGTTTTTTTTTAACACTAAAAACATGGAACAATCATAGATATTTTAGACCTCTTTGCTCCTTATGTTACAGTAACTAATATTTTGTGACTTTTCTATCTAAAGACCTGGTTCCCTGTTGTGTATGTAAACATTTTTATGGAATTATGTTACTGACCCTACCCTGATCTGTGATTGTGCCCTACCCTAGGGTGTGACCTGGCATTCTGCTCCCACCCTAGGGTGGTACCTGATTCTGCTCCCACCATTGGGTGGTATCTGATTCTGGGGCATAAAAGCAAGGGTCTGTGGAAGGTGGGGGGCTTTTTTCCTGGGGCCTATTCTGAGGCCTTTTGGCTTCGGCCTCTTCACGGAATAAAGAGCTGTTTTCTTTGGAGCCTGACTGCCTGTTGGCTTTCTGCCCGCCGCATTCACCTCAGAACCGCCAGTTGAACAGGGTAACAGACACGTGTGGTCCGAGCTAGAGAAGAAAGGCCTCATCCTCCATCCCTCCATCAGTCAACCTCATCAGGGACTAATTTTGCAACAGTTCCCATAGTGTGTTCTCCAAACCAATGCCATTGACATCAACCTGAGATGTTGATGTTGAGATCTTGTTATCCAATCTGGGTTCAATTCCAGGAACTACATGGTCTCCCTAGCATCACTGAGTGCATCCCTGGAGGCCCTCTAGCCCCTGTACACCTTTACCCTGTTGTAATCTTGTAGGTTCCTAGCCTACGAGGTAGCCCGGCCATCCCCAGCAGCATAGGGCACAAACATCATTGCATCCCTTGATTCTTGCATTGAATCTCTGGCCTGGTTGGCTGAGAATCATTGGTAGTACCCAGACCTGCTAAGCATTGAGCAAAATAAACCATCTGAGTAAGTTTTCTAGGTGAATGGTCTTGAACCACTGGTCTATTCACTATTGCTAGTTTGAAGATGTAGAAAGGTTGAAAATCACTAATCACCACCTCGGTTAAAACTGCCATCCACGAACCATATACAGACCAGATGCCTGTCTATGGCATGTATAAAAATGTTACAGAATGCTGTCCCAGGTCATTCTTAAGCATGCAGAAGTTGAAGGGGAACTGTTCAAAGCTAGTATGTCATGAATGATTTAGGAGATTTTTGTCCTGTTGAGGATTACTTTGGTTCTCAAGCCAAAGAGAGCTGAGAGTCAACCTCAATTTTTTGTTCTAGTTCTACTATCTTTGGTGTAGTGGCTTATTTTACTGACAGTTCCTTCAAGTTTCACAGTCCTTATTTTCTTGTTTCTCAGATCTCACAGGTCTTTGCAATGTATATATTACTATATATAATAATATATATTATATATTACTATATATAATTATACATATTATACATTACTATATTTTCTTCTTTCTTCCAATTCTATGTTGTTTTCATTTTTTTCTTCTGGCATCTTCATCTCCCTACCCCACTTCTTCTTTGCACATTTTCCAGAGATCATTTTGCTCACCCTGATTCCTTTCTCTCCTTTCCTTTCTACACAGTACAATAGACTAATAGTAATCATTCCTGAACAAATGTATTGGAGGTAATGTATTGGTTTCTCAGAAATTCTAAAGAAAAGATACTTCTTTTTGAAAAAATATTCTTAAATTATTTTCCCATATTTTCTTTTTCCTGAGAACAAAAATAACTTGATTTCACACTGAACTAATTGCCTTGAGGATACACTTCATGTATTATTTACACCAGTTACACATTGCTATTAAAAAAGTAGTCATTCTCTGAGGCAATTGACAATTTTTTAAATTGTACTAAAATACAACATTAAATTTTTGTCCTTATCTATTTCTCATGCATAGTCCGTGGCACTAAGTACATTCACATCACTTTTCATCTTGCAGCTGAATTTTTTTTAACTTAGAGCAAGAACTATCTTGGAACTCTATCTTCCAATCTACTGGAAATGGACATTCTATTTTCTCTAGATTCATCAATATTGCATCCCATTGCATGGTTGCATAATTTCTTACAGCTATGTAGTATTCCATTGAATATATGTATTCATGATCCACTCATCTGTTATTGGACATCTAAGTTGATTCCATCTCTTTGCTATTGTAATACGTGTTACAATGAATAGTGATGTTCATGTGTCCTTTGAAATGAACAGTTTTCTTTCCTGGGAATAGAAAAATGAAATTGCTGAGTCAGATGGCAGCTTGATTCTGAGTTTACTGAGAACTCTCCATCCTGTTTTCTATAGAAATTGAACCAGACAGGATTCCCACCACATCTCTACCATCATGGATTGTTTCTAGTATTAAACATTTTTAAGGGGCCCGGGAGATAGCATGGAGGTAAGGCGTTTGCCTTTCATGCAAAAGGTCATCGGTTCGAATCCCGGTGCCCCATATGGTACCCCGTGCCTGCCAGGAGCAATTTCTGAGCAAGGAGCCAGGAGTAACCCCTGAGCACTGCCGGGTGTGACCCAAAAACCAAAAAAAAAAAAAAAAAAAAAAAACAAAAACTAAACATTTTTAAGTCATCAATCTTAAGTTCTACCACACCAAGCTACAAAAGAAAGAACATAATAAATCTGATTTAAATAAGAAAATAAAATAAGACAGTTACGAGCAGAAATTAACAAAGATAAAGGCAAGAAAAGAACACATAAAATCAAGGTATCTGTAATTTTCCTTAAAATATAACAGGTAGAAATATCCTTATTCTTCAGATTAGGCAACTAAGGATAAAAGAAATGAAATAACTTCCTAAATCACAAAAATAGTGAAACAAATAAAAATAGAACCAGAACTTTTCCTGATGCCATTAGTTGAGAAAAGTTTAAATTCCTTGGGAGTTCAAAATCATGAGGAATTTAGCAATTAAAATTAACCAATATGAGAAAACACAATACCCACAATTCTTCCTAGAAATATTAATTTTCTTTTACCATCCCCCCTTTTTTTTTTGCTGAGAATGTGTCTTCAATAGACATGAATCCCTTAAGCCCAATAGAAACTTTCTGCTAACCTTGTTTTTAGCATAAAACATATTAAATCTTTTTTTAGTGGCCTTGCACAAAAATCAGGGGAGGTATTCATTAAAATATTTTGTAGATGAGACACTCCTGTGGAAAAATGGTAATTGCACAACTTTGTATTATTTAGCTTTCTGATATCACTTGATAAATGGCCTAAGGTGAGTGATTACTACTTTAGTTCAAGCTTTCAAAATATGTTTTGCCACAATGTTATTTAGAGAGCTATCATATAGCTATATATGCTTCATAAAGCATAATAGTCTGTTTCTTTATTTGATTTAATATTTTAGTGTCCAACTTTTTATACCTTCCTTTTTTAAGTTAAGATTTGCTCTACAATGGTCTACCTTGATGGTTAGTTAGTTTACAGTTAAATTACCTTTTAATATCACAACCTTTTCATTTCTTTTTTTTTCTTTTTTTTTTGGTTTTTGGGTCACACCCGGCAGTGCTCAGGGGTTACTCCTGGATCTATGCTCAGAAATTGCTCCTGGCAGGCACATGGGACAATATGGGGCACTGGGATTCGAACCGATGACCTTTTGCATGAAAGGCAAACGCCTGACCTCCATGCTATCTAACAGGCCCCAACCTTTTCATTTCTTACTAGAAAACTCAAATAGAGTTAAAGCCTGTAAGTAAGTATAGGGCATTACTAAAATAAAAACAAAAACCCAGGGCCGGAGCATAGCACAACAGTAGGACATTAGTCTTACGTGCAGATGCCCATGATGGACCTATGTTCTATCCCTGGCATCCCATATGGTTCCCCAAGTCACAAGTGAGTTCTGAGCGCATAGCCAGGAATAACCATGAGTATCACTGGGTCTAGCCCCAAAACAAAACAAAACAAAAACATCAAACCATTTTAAAAGACTTTTAGAAGATCTTTAATAACAAGGACCTATACCTGATTAGTTATCAAAATGATCAAATCCAGGGCCCACCGATATGCCTAATCATATTGCACTTGTCTTGATGTATGAGGCAACATCAGTCTCTGGCATCTGAAGTAGAGACCAAGACATTTGCACAGCTCCTGCCTTTTCAAAGATATAATTCTTTATAGTGGCTTGGGGGCAAGACAGACTTATACCTATAAGCAGAAAATTTACACAAGAAAGACCACAAATAATTATTATAACAAATATTCCTTCTCATTATAGTAATCTGAATCTTATTCATTATCTGAAAATACTCTTATGTCATCTAAAATTTCAAACTGTACTCCATTATATCAAGGCTCTCTTAAGTTGATGTCCAAAAAAATTGGCATTAGCTCAACATTTTAAATAGAGGAGCTGGAGCAACAGCACACGGTTGACCAAGGTTCGATCCTTGGCATCCCATATGGTCCCCCGAGCATGCCAGGAGTAATTTCTAAGTGCAGAGCCAGGAGTAGACCTTGAGTGCTAATGGGTGTGGCACACAAAACAAAATTTAAATCAATAGAGGAATATAGCTTTATCTTTTTATTTAAAATTGCAGTGTATTGTTAAGTTTAAGGTATAAAATATGTTTATTTGAGCGCTTATTAAACAAATAGCACCCTCTTGTATTATAGAAACCAAACTTTAATTCTTTTCTTTTACAGCATCAAGAATTGATTCATGGCAGACACAAATATGTGGGATAAAGAACAATGTTGTAATGGCATTTTGCTCTGTAGAATGGAAATATAATTGTTTTCCACTGAAGTCTACCATTTTTTAAAAATCTTTTTCCTCTTCATGTTTCTTTCAATAAATACTTCCTTCTAATTTTTCTCACAAATTACAATTACTGTCATCTCTTATTCTCATTTGAGAGAATGCTAGCTCTTAGATTGAATAATTTAAACATTTAACAGTATTGAGGTCAAATAATATTCAGCTAATCATAAAATATACAAAGCTATTGATATTCAAAATATATTATCCTTGTGAATTAATGATCTCTAAGAGAAAAACATCATACAAGCTAAGTGATTAACTAATTTCCTGTTTTTATAGTGAAGTACAGTACAAACAAAATATCCGAATTGCAAGTCTGAGTTATGTTGCATTTCATTTTGCAGCAATGGAGACTACTGGTGAAAAAAAGGTAATCAGGCTGAAAATCCTTATTTTGTTTTTGATGATCTACTCTCTGTTTCCTTGGAAACAAGAGCCCTCAGCTCCAGAATTGTTAGAATTGTATTTTCTTTCCTTTTAAAGCTTTGAGGCATCAATGGAAAGGTACAATTTAAAGACTGTAATCTGTAGAATCTGGCTTATTCTCAAATTAATGAAAAACAAATATTTATTTAATGACTACGTATAATAAATACAAGGAGGTAAAATTCAATTTGAGAATGAGCTTTAAATAAATTAGGTAGAATGAATTTTAATGTACAAGAACCAACCTGTTAATGTCTTTTGGGGTTTCTTTTAAGATAAAAAAGAAATTAGATGCATTTAAAAATAAAATTATAGACTGAGATTATTGCATTGAGACCAGAGTAACTTAGTACAAATAATTTTAGAAAACTGGATTTCCATACCAAACAACTCAAGTCCTCTATTCTCTGTGTAAAACCTAAATAGTAGGAGATTGTTTACTCTGTGTTGAGAAGACAATCGTAGTCTGCTATAAATAAAACAAAAACTAAATACAACCTAAACAAGACCTAAGATTCTTGATAACCTCAAAAACTAATCAACTTAACAAATCCTTCAGTTAAGGAATGACTGGCAGATTACCATAATATGGTCTTCGTCTGTTTGGGAACCACATCCTGTGGTGTTTGGGGGCAGTGTCTGGCTCAGTGCTTAGGGTTTGATAAGTGTCTGGGAGTGAACCATAGTTTAGCCACAGGTCAGGCTAGTGCCTTATATCTACTACTGTGTATCTGATCCTCAAATGTGGCTTTCTTCCTTTATGAAGGGTGGCATTAACTGTAATTTCAAGGGATAAATTTCATTTAAATGTGAGCAGGCAATTTTAGAAATCACTTCTGAGGGGCCCGGGAGATAGCATGGAGGTAAGGCGTTTGCCTTTCATGCAAAAGGTCATCGGTTCAAATCCCGGTGCCCCATATGGTCCCCCGTGCCTGCCAGGAGCAATTTCTGAGCATGGAGCCAGGAGTAACCCCTGAGCACTGCCGGGTGTAACCCAAAAACCAAAAAAAAAAAAAAAAAATAGTAATCACTTCTGACATACTTTTATTTTACATATGAAAAACTAAAGCCCTCAGGAGATCCAGACATTTGCCCTAAATTATACCCTCAACATATTCGACAACATGCCGAATTCAGGTCTCCTGTAAGTGAAATATGGAGCTGCTTGCCTCAGACAGTGTCAGAAGAACCATCAGATCGCCTCAGTGTACTCAGAATCACTTTTCTTTTTCCAGCCACGTACATCTATCCATCTACTAATTCACTCAATAATTCAGTAAGCACTACTTGAACCTCTATTAATGTACATAAATCACTCTTTCCTGGGGTCCCTTTCCCTCTTCTTAACTGTTCAATATTAACCTCTTTGGTGCTCATGGCTTTATGCTATCATTTCCTATCTAATAAGTACAGTTATGTTCTTTTTTTTACTTATAATTTCCTTTTTAAAAAATATCTTTATTTAAGCACCAGGTTAACAAGCATGTTTGTAGTTGAGTTTCAGTCATAAAAAGAACACCTTCTGTCACCAGTGCAACATTCCCACCACCAATGCTCCCCATCTCACTCCTCTCCACCTCCTACCTGTATTTGAGACAGGCATTCTACTTCTCTCACTCAATAATGTTGTCACACAGTTATGTTCTATAGCTACCTTTCACTCTTTGAGATCAATAACCAAGTGCTTCACTGATCTCTTTTTTTCAAGTCACTAATCATGGAGCTTAGTTCATAATGATCGAATGTGTTGTGATTATATCATACTTACTTTTATTTTCTACCTTCAGGTGAAAAGTACACAAAACAAGAGATCTCTGGTAGTTGAAGCAAGAGAGCAAAATATGAACAACTGTCAAATCACCTTTATTGACTGTAAATTTCATTTCTTAAACCTAATTGCTAGAAGTAAGGATGTAACTCAGCCATAGAGCAATGCCCTTGCCTGTGTGACATCCTGGGTTTGCTCCACATCGCCGGACACACGTGCACAAAAGTGCTAGTTCCTAAGTACCTTTATTCTCTTTAAGCCTTGACTCTCGCTCCAAGCTTTTGTTCTTATCTATGCAATGAGTTCCAAGTATCTTTATTCTCATTGAGACTGACTCTGCTTCAAGTCCTTATTCTCATCCATGGGGATTTACTCCTTTATAGAGATATTGATTGAGCTTTTTCTGGGTAGAATTTAAGATTATCTAGGGGTAACTTTCTCATCTCGTCTTCTCTAAATATTTTCTTGCTTCTTGTATATCTAAAAAATATTTTCTTTTAAGTTAATATCATTCTTACTAGCTTTTATTCTTTCACTTACAAATACCCCTTGGTTTTATTCTAATTTAAAAAATCTTTAGTAAATATTCTGTACTACCTTCTTTTTTAAATTTTTATTTGTTTTGTTTTGTTGTCTTTTTTTTTATTGGGGGGGGGAACACACCTGGTAGCACTCAGAGGTTAATTACTTACTTCTGCTACTGCACTCAGAAATTGCTCCTGGTAGGCTACAGGGACTATATGGGATTCAAATAGGAATCCACCCTCGGTTGGCCACATGCAAGGCAAACACTCTTTTTCTGTGTTGTCATTCTGGCCCCATACTGCCTTCTTTATATAAAAATTTGATATATTATATATAAACACCAAGTTTCAATGTTTTCCTATTTTTTTGTTAAAATATTTTAATCTGGGTCCTAGGTTTCTTACTCAGCATGGGAACCTCACAGAAATGATGACACAAGTTTGGTCCCTGGAGCTGGTCCACATGTCAAATGAAACAATGGTAGTGCTACCATTGAGGGCCCTACCAGCAGAACTTGAATGAGCATTGGTGCACTGTAGCCAGGTGAGGGCGAGCACCACAGTAAAATGTACAAACACTACAACCAAATGTACAACCTGCAGCAAGCATACTGCAGTCAGAGTGTGTGCATGCACAAGTAAGCCCCCAGCCAAGTAGAGGAGGACTGCAATGAACCTGCAAAAAAGTATACACAATCTCCGGTATTTAACAACAACTGAGGGAAAGCAGGGAAATTATTTGTTTGCTTGTTTGTTTATTGGTTTTTGCGCCACACCCGGCAGCTCTCCGAGATTAATCCTATCTCTGTGTTCAGAAATTGCTCCTGGCAGGCTCAGGAGACCATATGACATGCTGGGGTTAGAACCCAGGATAGAGTCCAGAATAGAAATCAGGATAGAAGCCACAGTCACGTGCAAGGCAAATGCCCTACCTACTGTGCTATTGCTCTGGACCCTGTTTTTAATTTTTAAACATACCTTAATTATCTTTTTATCTCACTACTCAATTTAATAATATAAATATTAATATAATATATAAATAATAAAACAATATTTTAAAAATATTGTTTCAAAGTTATATAAGGATTATTAGTTAGCATTGCCAAAATAATTAATTTAAAAGGAACTTGGCATGTTTACCTCTTTATCTTTCACTATTACAAATAAGCAGAAACTAGGTTAAATATATCTTACAATACAGTTGACTTCTCTAGAAATTAAAATCACTTAGTGCCATGGAGAAAAATCGAGATCGGCATTGAGTATCTGAAGAGATAATCATCACACAGTCATCATTCAATGGAATGAAATATAAACGTGTCAGGTCACATAATTTGAGAAGATTCCAATTATTCAAACTATTCTTATTTTGTATCTAGACATCAGGAAACTAGTTTAAGCAAGTTCGACCACAAGAATGTGCCCACATACTGAGGCTGGTTGTGGCACAAGACCCTATAGGATATTACTTACACTAAAGATGAATTTACAAAACAAAAATTAGAAAGCACTTTAGCAACCATGACTCTTTGGGGCAGGTGTGCTTCCAAATCATGCTAACGGGAACCAGGGACCACTCCTCAGAATACTTGATTAGCTGGGTCACGTGGTTCAATGCAAGGGTTCCACTAGCTCTATATGTTAACAGGCCTCTCATCTAAACCTGAAGATGACAATGTGGTTTGTAAAGTCCCTGACCACTGAACTAAATCTCTTGTCCCTGATTCCCCCCCACCCACTATCCTGACCTTTTATTATGTATTTAATAAATAACTCCCCATATTTCTTTTTTATTTCTTTTCTCTTGGTTTGGGGGACATATCTGCTGATGTTCAAGGTTTACTCTTGGCTCTATGCTTGGTCTGGCAGTGTTTGGAGGACTCTGCAGTTCAGAGATTAACCTGAGTTGGCTGTAAGAAGGCAAG
The DNA here is from genome assembly GCA_004027635.1 of Crocidura indochinensis. Taxonomy (NCBI): domain Eukaryota; kingdom Metazoa; phylum Chordata; class Mammalia; order Eulipotyphla; family Soricidae; genus Crocidura; species Crocidura indochinensis. Next base: position 6,592 of record PVKC010014956.1, on the reverse strand, counting down.
CTCTTTATGCACTGTTCTGAACACTGGCACAACTCTTTATATTTTTTCTACTTTAATCTGTTCTATTCCTCTCACCATGTTCAGTACTATTTTTGTGTAGACGCTATTATTTTTTTTTGAAAATGAAAAAATTTACAATATTTACAGTGATTATAATGATATAACTTTTATATTAAAGTATAAAACAATATTTATACAACTCAACTTATAAAAAGAAATTATTCAATTCCTCCCTTTTTACAGAACTTTGGGATTGTTAGTATGCTGTATTCCTAAATCTACACCTCAGAAATAGGCTGCATTGATTTTTGCGGGGAGAGGAAAGGCATTTTAATCACATATTTAGTTCTTTGTACTTAAAAGCTTAATTCCTAACAATAGTCTATAATAAATTCTAATTCATTTTTATCCTAAAATATAAAGAATATAGTTCCTCCAAACAATATCTATTATACCATTTATAGTTAACCTGATGACATTTAAGCTTTTTATGTAGTTCTATTTGTCCTGAGCATATATAAGACTTAGAATATACAGAGTATTGGGGTCGAAGAGATGGCATGGAGGTAGAACATTTGCCTTGCATGCAGAAGTCAGTGGTTCGAATCCTGGCATCCCATATGGTCCCTCAAGCCTGCCAGGAGCGATTTCTAGGTGCATAGCCAGGAGTAACCCCTGAGCGCTGCTGGGTGTGACCCATAAACAAAACAAAACAAAGCAAAAAGAATACACAGAGTATTGTTTTAAAGTCACTTGAGCACCAGGGATTGAACTAAAGAGTAGCGTAGGTGTCTGATACGTGCAAGATGATGGGTCTGGACCTTACCTCTGCATGTTCCCTCTGCCCCTCAGCACTGCTGGGGTGTTTCTACAAAACAATTTACAATAGTGCCAAAGAGATATTTCAGGGGTCAAGCAAGGCAAATGCCTTGCAAAATGTGGACTCACTTTAGTCCCTGGTGCCACATGGTTTTCTGAGCATTGCTGGAGGCAGCCTAGGAGGCCCTTGAGCACAGTGAGAGTGGCTTGGGTCATCCCCAGCACCACAAGGCCAGAGCAGCACCTCAGACTCAGGTCCTTTAACCCACAAGACTAGTCAGCTGAGAATCTCTGGGAAGTGCCTACAGGTTTGCCAAGACATAACAATGAAACATTACAATCAAATGAGTGAAATAACTTTTTGGTATGGTTCATTTTTGTTTTCACTAGTTTTAAATAGCTTCATTCATTTAGTTCTCAATTATATACCTGTTTTAATTTTATTTATTTATTTAGGTTTTGGGATCACATCCGATGGTGTCAAGGATTACTATTGGCTCTGCACTCAGAAATCACTCCTGGTAAGCTTGAAGAACCATATGGAATGCAGGGATTAAATCTGGTTGGATAGGCTGCATACAAGGCAAATACCCTACTAGATGGGCTATTGCTCTATGTGAGGGCCAAGGCATGGCCTGAACAAGAAAACCAGGTTTAATAGGGAACAGGTAGGGGAAAGGAGGTAGGGAAGCCAGGGGCCTTATAACCAACATCCTACAGGCGGGGGGGGGGGGGGGGGGGGGGAAAGAGAAAGAGAGAGGAGAGACTCAGAGAGAAAAAGACAAAGAAAGTGCACTAAGATGGGGAACAAGGCAAGAGGTCATCCAGATAGAGGACCAGAGGAAAGGGGAAAGCAGGTGAGAAAGCAGGGCAACAGAAACAAAGAGTCCAATAAAAATAAGCAGTGTTTCCAATAGCCTTGCAGCAACCATTCAGCAGAGTAGTCTGGTAGAGGCAGCCAACCCTTGCCCCTGCACGCCAGCAGGGATGGGGGTTGGGAGGTTGAGGGATCTATGTGCCTGGGGGGTGGGGGCAACTGCCCCTAAAACAATTACAAGGGGTACTCCTAACTGATTTCTCACTCTTACAGTGACAGACCCCTCTTATGACTGACCAGGGGCCATTGGAGTCTGTGTACCCTAAGAGCTCCAGTTCTATATACTTTTTTTGGTTGTTGAATTTTGGGTAGATGGGCCAGACCTACCTGAGATTATTGGGTGGGGATCATTAAATATATGGTTGGGAATTACCCCCAGTGATTTCAAAGGGCCATGTGGTATAGACAATAAAATCCAGGGTTCCCAGATAAAAGCATTCCCTCTAACCCTACCAGCTATCTATCTGATCCAGTGATGAGATTTGCATATTTCAAAGTTAAAAAAAGAATTATTAAAAAGTCTATACTATTCTGTATATCTTTATTTCACCCCCTTTCCTCCTAGGAAATGTAACTTAACTATTCTTCTTTCCTCTCTCTTTCTCACCTACAGTTTATATATGTATTGTTCTGTAATTTGTTTTCTCCTTTAATATAATTTAAAGCTCTCATTTTTTTTTTGTTTGTTTTTTTGGGTCACACCTGGCAGTGCTCAGGGGTTACTCCTGGCTCCACGCTCAGAAATTGCTCCTGGAAGGCACGGGGGACCATGTGGGGCATCGGGATTTGAACCGATGACCTTTTGCATGAAAGGCAAACACCTTACCTCCATGCTATCTCCTGGGCCCCTAAAGCTCTCATATTTTTGAACTTATTTTTCTGTAGTTAATCAAATATTGGGTCCTTTATAATGGAGAGTAACAAATGTTCCTTTTGTCTTTAAATTCTCACTCCTGGATGAAAGCCACACTTTCACTTGGCTTGATCTGGAACCATTACCAAACAAAGGTGCAGTGTATCTTCCTGAAAAATCAACCCTAAATATTATCTATTTCATAAATGTCCAAGTGGTTCCAATATAAATTACACAATGCTTACATTTCTTTCTTGGCTGTTTCTATGGCTCCAACTTGTTCAAACTTACTCCAAGTCTTCATTAGCTTGAGGTTAATATGAGGCTTGATTCAAAATGAAATTAGAAACACTTCCATTTTGTAATCTAGCACTGTCAAACTGAGAAAAGATAGACTGAGTTTGTTTTTGCACTTTCTAGTTAAAAGTGGTTTATTTCTGACTGGAAGTCATTGTGTGTACCTTCTGTGGTCAGAATGTACTCACTCTTCAGCTTATTCAGAAACCTAAGAATTCCTTTTTAAAGTTTCTGTTTTGTTTTGTTTTTGTTTGTTTGTTGTACATGCACACTAGAGCTTTTGATGTGCAAACTAGTGTTAAGGCACTGCTGAAGCACTGAAGAATTTTGTCTTAGAAAATAGAATGAGGGCTGAGAAAAAAAAAGAGATGATAATTTCAGGACTGCATGTGAAGTAGATGACACGGAGTAGAGATTGAGCAGTTGATAAAAGGAGAAAATCCAATAGAAGATGATCTTAGCACAATAGAAGACACTTTTTAAAGAAAAGGCAAAAATAATCAACTAAGGAAGACTGGATTTTTTACTTAGGTCAGTGTCCTTTAAAGGGACTGTTTCTTTGACGTGGGTATGGGGAAGGCAAAATGAGCTATGTTGACTGAGGGTAGGTGGTAAAGAATTAGAGAAAAACAGAGGCCATACGTGTCAATCCTGACTGAGTTAAGAAGGCAAAATTATAGGTGCTAGTAGCAGAGAAAAATTTTCTTGTTTTAAATTAATTGTGGTGGAGTGGATATTGGTACTTTAATGGTGAGTGTGGTGCAGTAACTTACATTTTAAAAATTCCTTTCCCTGCAAGGTCCTTGTTCTCCACTTATTTTCCCAGCATTTTCACAATTGTAGATCCTCATTATGTGGAACGCGATAGTTCTCTTTCTGTTTTATTGTCCTAACTTACATAGTTGGCATGGACATGCGTCTTTTTGTGCAAGTTAACTTTCATCTATATTCTAATGCTCAGTTGACATTTAAAAGACCCTGATCCTTGTAGCACTCATCCTTCAAAAGGAATGAAATCATGACATGTGCTATTACACGGATGAACCTTCAAAGGGGCCATAAAAATAGTACTGCGAGTAAAAGGCACTTTCTCTACATATAGGTGACCTGAGTTCTATCTCTGGTACCACTTATTATGTCTTGAGTCCTGCCAGACTGATTCTTGAACACAGGCGAAAGGCCTGAGCATAGCCAGTGTAGCCCCAAGACATCCATATATATAATAAATAAATGTATAAAAATAATAACCAGGGGCTGGAGAGATAGCATGGAGATAGGGCATTTGCCTCGCATGCAGAAGGACTGTGATATGAAATCAGGTTCACACACACACACACATATATAAAATGTTAAATAAAATAAGTCAGATACAACTGGACAAAATCTTCCAATTCCACTTAAATTTCTGAAATAGTCAAATAGAATAAGTAGCTTGGTGGCTATTAGGGATTCTGGGAAGGTGAAGTGGAGAGTTACTGTATATTAGATACAAAGTTCCAGTTAGAAATGATGAAAAAGTTAAGAAAATGGATAGTGGAAATTGTTATTCAGCATTTGTGAAGTACTTAATGACACAGTATGGTTCAAAATAACTTAAAATGGTAAAATGAGTAATTATACCTGTTTGTCTTACCATGAAACTTTTGTTTTCTGGTCATGCCTGATATGCTCAGAGCTTACTCCTGATTTTACAGTCCTGGTGGTGCTTGGGGAAACCATCTGGGGTATGGTGAATAAACATGGTTGACACTGTACAACGCAGGCTCCTTATCCTCTCTGTACAATGTACTAAGCCATGAATTATTGTTGTTGTTTGGGGACCATGTTCAGGGGTTTCCTGGCTCTGCATTAAGGAGTTACTCTTGGAGGGATTGGGGGGAACCATATAGGATGCCAGGGATCAAACTTGGGTTGACCATGTGCTAAACAAACACCCTATCCACTGTACTATTGCTCTAGCATATCTATCAGAATTTTTAAATGGGGGGATACCCTCATAAGAAGTTTACTCCCAGAATTAACTTCATGTATCTCATTTGATGTGAACTAAAGTATTTTCTGATTTATAATGATAGTTGTTAGAAATTGTTTTAATTGGTAAATGACGTGATTGAGCCCATTGGCTGTTAAAATGTTAGGCAGGCAATTCCTCTCCTGAATGTAAAAATCTCTGAATCCCAGAACCTAGTGCCTTCAGAGTGACTGTTTAGGTCATGAAATACCAGCAACCTATTGGTATGCTCAGGGTTACTCCTGGCTCTGCACTCAGGAATCACTCCCAGCAGGCTTGGGAGCATCCATCTGGGATTCTGTGATCATGTCAGCTGTGTGCAAGGCACACCCTATCCAATGTGCTATTGCTCTGGCCCCATATGATTAATAATCGTATGGTATTAATGTAACTGTACCATATTCACCATCAATATCCCTTCATCACTGTCTCTAGGTCCCTTCTCATTCCCCACTTGAAGTCTCCTGTGTCTCCTCTCCCCTTTTGGTAATCTCAGTTCTATATGCAGAATCTAAGGGTTGCCACTGGACATTGTTCATTCCCATGTGAGGCCAATGGGCATTTGTATTTATACTTTGTGCTTATTTCACTTAACATGACACCATCTAGTTCTATGTTGCAGCAAAATAAAAAATTCATATTTTCTTGTAGCTGAAAAGTGTTTCCATATATATATATATATATATATATATGTATATGCACATCTACATTCACTCTTTGCTGTTGGGTACTTGGATTGTTTCTAGATCTTATCAATTGTAAGTAGATGTACATGTCTTTTCTTGTTTGTTTTTTTGGGCCATATCCAGTGATACTTGTGGATTATTCCTGACTCAGCACTTAGGAATCCACTTTTGGCAGGAGATCATATTGAATGCTGAGGATCTGAATCTGGGTTGGCCTCCTTTAAGGAAAGTACCTGCTATGCTATTAATTTTTTTTTGGCTCCATATATGTTTTTTTTTTTTTGAGTTGGTGCTTTTATGTTCTTGAGGTAGATACTAAAGAATAGTAGTGCTGGATGACACAGTAATTCTAATTTTAAAAATATTTTTATATAATATTTCATGGCAGCTCAAATCAGTCTAAAATCCATAGTGCATGAGGGTTCTTTTGCCATCTCTGAGGGCACATTATTTATTTTTTATTTTTTTATTTTTTTATTTTTTTTTGGGAGAAAAGTCCGTTTAATGAAGGAAGAGGTTCAGTTTAAATACATTTTTGAGGAGTGGGCCTATTTTCTGCAGGCAGAATTCTGCACGTACACATTCAGACATGGTATAAATACATTGAACAGGCAGAAGCGCCTAAATAACAGGGTCCATCACGAGTAGGCTGGAATGTACAGATAATGAGACCCATCTCGGGCAGGCTGGAATATACAGATAAAGAGACCCATCTCGGATAAGTTAGACTCAGTTTCCCAGAATTACAATTCTATGTACTCATTGTCTTTGTTCAAGCCTGAAATGGTTTCATATAAACTTACTTCTCAGGGCTTCTTGCTTCCAGCAAAGCTCTCTGCTTGTTAAAAGACCCCCAGCATCTCCCCCCATTCTCTAATATAAAGCAAGATTAAAAAATCTAATTTCCTAACTACAATTGTGAAGTTATATTATTTTGTAGCTATCCCATATCCTAAATATATTTTAGTCATATTTATTTGTTCAACTGCTCTATTCCCAAGTATTTTACAAGGTTATAGTCTTTGCCAAGAATTTTTGATATCTCAGGG